>JAJDFF020000158.1:0-72411 GCA_021527025.2 Geoglossum cookeanum
GCCCTGGGCCCGCCCCTCGGCCCAGCCCTCCTCCCGGCCCTCCACCCGCCCCTCCTCCCGCCCCTGGGTCCGGCCCTGGGCCCGGCCCTGGGCCCGCCCCTCGTCCCGCCCGAGGTCCCTCCCCTCCACCACCCCAGCCACCCTGCCCTCTTCCCTCGCCTCCACCACCCTGCCCTGGAGACTTTCGATCTGGGATTCCAGGCCAGCAATATACTGGACCATGGAATCCGCAGATATCCGAAAGTCCCCGACAGGGGAGTTGGTGGGGGGAGGGGGAGGGGGGGGCTCGAAGAGGCGGAGGATCGTTGGGCGTGTCTCTCGGAACGCCGCAAACCACCGCGGGCTAGGTCGGGGAGAATAAGTGTGATTAGCTACAGAGCAATGGTTTGAAGCGGGATTGTATACCTCCGCAGGCGAAGCCCGAGCCACGAGAAAATGGCGGCGGTAGCCACCAACACGAGCACCGCCACGTCGTAGGTCAATTTGGCCCTGCTTAGGGCCTCCCAGCGTTTGGCGTCTTCGGATGACATTTTTGATTGTGATATCAAGCACAGAGGAAGAAAAGAGAGGAAGAAAAGAGAGAGAAGAAAACGAAACGGCAAAATTGTTTTAAACTCACCGGCGAGTCCCATCGTGCCTTCCTACTCGATCTTCCACGCTGCTACTTCCGAATTGGGTGGTTGCGGATTCCGGCCAGGCAGTACGGGAGCCGAGACTGCAGGCTCGAATGGACCCAGCGGTACCTTCCGCAGGCTTGTATGTATACGGCGGCGGGCAATTGCCCTCCATCGTCATTGCTCCTTCCGTTGTGGACAATCCGGTGCAGACGACGAAGACGACGAAGACGACGAAGACAGCGAAGACAACGAAGACAACGGAGACAGGCGGATGCATTTGGCATGTTGCGGGAAATCTGGATAGCGAGGATATCCACTGGGTCTTATATACACCCCCCGGCGGCGCACAGCGGGCCCAGCACGGGCAGCTGATTGCGAGCGCGCTCTATAATTCCATATTCCCGAATTGCTCTCACACGCTCAGGCCCGCCATTGTTGTCATCATGGCCGAAAGAGGAAGCGCCATGCGTTCGCTTGATTTAGCGCAACGCCACCATTCTTGGCTTCCCTTTCCCACGCTCTCGCCGCTTTTCCATATGGTTTAGAGCAGCATCACTGACATACAGAAATACTTATTTATTTTTCCGGTCAGGCCGCTATATATACAATCTACACCCTAGAAAGGGAACAAAAGAGACCAGTCGGATTAATTTCGACAGCACAACGTTTCCGTCCCTTTAGCCAAATGCCGCTTGGGGCTCAGGCTCAAAATTTGTGTTGGGATTGCCCGTAGCTTTGGCCGCCGAGCAGCGGGCCATTGTTGGAGAGCTGTTTCCTAGCGTCAGCACACTTCAAAGCACACATGTCATGACCAAAACATACCTGCGAGAAATGGCATCAGTAAAGTAAAAGTTCTCAATAACCTTCCTTAGTGGTGCCCCAGCCACCTTCGAGCCCTTATTCTGATCCACCAATTGCGTTCTACTTAGTGCGGGCAGCGATACCGGCTCGACAGCGCCATATCGTGCCAGAGTGGGCGAGATCTCCCCCATGCGATCCCTGAGGGCGGCGATATCATCATAGGGCAAAGGCGTGCCCAGATACTCGCTTGCAGCACGAACGATCTTCCAGTCGTCCCTAGCTGCGCCGGGAAGGGAAGTGGCGGCGCGAGTAATCTGTACACGGCCCTCGGTGTTGACATAGGTACCCGATTTCTCGGTATATGCTGCGCCAGGGAGAACCACATCTGCAAGCTGAGCACCACGGTCACCGTGGTGCCCTTGATAGACCACAAAAGCTTCCTTCGGGATATTAACCGATTCTAATTCGTCGGCACCGACGAGCCACATAAACTTTGGCACAGTGGCCGCAATAGTTGGTGATGGCGTCGTGAAGCCAACTTCATAAGCGCCAGCCCGAGAAGCTGCCCGTTGCAAAACATTGTAGCCGACCCACTCCGGAGTCAGAAAGTTTGCATGATTCTTATCGACGAAACCACCAATCATCTCGAAGATAGCTTTGGCGTCAGGGTGTTCGACTACTCCACTGCCCACAATGATCATGGGTTTTTTAGCTGCCTGGAGTTTCTTACCAAAAGGGCCGGCCAGAGCCTTCTTTAGAGCAGGAGTATCAACCCCAAGATGTTCGAACTCAAATGTACTCTCGAAACTCTCTCCTACTAGGCCAACTTCGAGATCTGATCTTAGCCACTGCTTTCTAATCCGCGCATTAAGGACAGCGGCTTCGTGGCGTGGGTTTGTTCCAACGAGGAGTATGGCGTCAGCCTCTTCGACACCGCTAATCTTCGAATTGAATAGGTAGTTTGACCGCACATCAACCCCATGAGCAACTGGTTCACCGCCTTTCGGTTGATCCAGCGCAAGATTATCGGAACCGAGCTTGTTGGCAAGGTCTTTCATGGCTACTACGGTCTCTACCTCGATCAATTGCCCCGCGACGACCTTGAATTCGTTCCCCTTAGGCGCGATCTCTTTATACTTGACTCCAATTTCTGTAAGGGCCTGCTCCCATGTAGCCGGGTAGAAGCGGCCCTCGCGACGAATTAGAGGAGTTGTCAGTCTCTGCGTTTTTAATCCATCGCACGCAAATCTTGTCTTGTCGTCAATCCATTCCTCGTTGACATCATCATTTAATCTTGGGAGAATTCTCATAACCTCCGTCCCGCGTGAGTCCACCCGAATGTTGGAGCCTAACCCATTGAGTACATCAATAGATTCTGTGTGTTTAAGCTCCCAGGGCCTGGCCCGGAAGGCATATGGCTTCGACGTGAGAGCCCCCACAGGGCATAGATCAATGATATTGGCAGACATCTCGGAGTCAAGGTTTCTCTCCAAGTATGTCCCGATTTGCAAGTCGTTGCCGCGACCCGTAGATCCGAGCTCTGGCGCACCGGCGATATCGTTCGCAAATCGGATACATCTTGTGCAGTGAATACACCGGTTCATCGAGGTCTAAGCCGATTAGCATAGAAGATTTATAGACGGTGGCATATGTACGGGTACCTTTATCAGAGGTCCAATATTTTTGTCCTCTACGCCACGCTTTCCCGATATCTCGTGGAAGCGGCCCCTATCAGCGCCATACCGCATTGACTGATCTTGGAGATCGCATTCGCCTCCCTGGTCACAAATGGCTTTTTACGGTGAGCTGTGCGAAGACAATTTGGAGCGCCTTCAACTTACGGCAATCGAGTGGGTGGTTCTATAGTATAATAGTCATTAGTCCAGCAGCATGGGCAGGGCTTGGGGTTCTCACTTACAGCAAGTAGAAATTCCATTACGCCTTCACGCGCTTTATGTGTAATTGGAGAATCGGTCTTGACTACCATGCCCGGCTGCACCGGCCAAGCACAAGACGCGACAGGCTTCGGAGATCTCTCAACCTCAACCAAGCACATACGGCCTTTCCACAGAACCCTGTCAGCTCATCGGGGTATTTCCCAACCATATTGATTAACCAGACGTACAGTTGCCAGCAATCATGAGTTTCCTATAGATTTGTTGATAAGCGATATTATGCGATACCAAGGTTAGAAGGCTTACTCATGGTAGCAATATCTAGCAGCAGTTAGTCCATTGATCTAGTGGCGTGAGGCGGACTAGAATACCTTGGTATCGTTACTCCCGCCTTCTCGCACGCTTGAATCAATGCAGAGCCAGCTATACAGTAGCTATGAGTCGATAGTCACAATGACCGAGATTGGGATAGCTAACCCTCTATCGAAACCTTCTTTCCATCTGCAGCCTTGGTCAGTGGGCGCAAAATCATCAAATCGGCGTCGCCCGTCAACCATACCTATCGTGAGTTCCACCTCCGCCGGTCTAGAAGCAGTTGTAGTAAACGTCCGTGACGGATTGGCCTTCGTGACTCTCCCCACTCGTGCCACTGACCGGACAAGGTGTTGCCGTAGCATTTTGGCAGCGCGAACAAGGAACGAGAGGCAGAAGGGCCGGACGTGAAGAAGCTCGGGACGTTGGAGGCGCCAAGATCATCGAATCTTACTAACCCATTTTTGCCGGCTGCTGGTTGGTCCATGCGGGACTTAAGGGTCCCCACAATTCTCGCGCTCTTCGTTTCTCCCTCATACTCATCACGGGCACGATTTATTGTAGGAAGGCCTGGCGCGCTCCTGTTATGGCAGTGCTTCCCACCTTGCCTTCCTCTACTCTGTGTTCCAAGAGCACGGTTCCGTGCACCGTAGTTGGACCATACGAGGGTTCTGGCAACAGATCCCGATGAAACTATTGTTCTTACCGACGGTCGCTACATGAAATCTGTCGTGGCTCGCTGGGACGTATAGCTTGACTGCAGAGACCAATGGGTTTCGGGCTTAAGGAGGAGTAAATGGAGCTTGTAAGGTTTGAAGATTGCCACCCCGCCAAGTCAATCCAGTGCGGCGTATTCAAGACAGAGAATAAGAAGTCTGCCCCGACGCTGCCCTGTTCTCGTGCGAGCTCACCCCTTCAATCAATTCTGCCGTCTATCCGAAGAGAATTATAATTACGAGTTTATTTCGCATCTTTGTGCGGCTCTACACTGATAAGCTATACTTTTGGCTACCAATTTCAAATACCATCTCATCTGTAATATATTCCCTCATTTCTACTCCCGCAAGTGCAAACAAACTATAATCGCAGCCTCAATCTCCCATAGGCGATCTTTCGACAGGAGAGATAGCAACTATCTTCCCATTGTCCAGCCAAATATTAATAATACCTACAGTTATATCATATTTAGAAGTGTATTGACCTCATATACCGAAACTCTCCCAGCCAAGAATGGGACTACAAATTGGTCTCATAAATAGGCAAGCAAGGGGTAACGATAGAGAGGGATAGCACGGCACGTTAGAGATGTGAAATTGGTTGCTGATGTATTTATCCTAGAATTAAGGGTTGACTTTCGACTTTAGTCTTCTAATAATACGCCCTGGTTTCTAAGGTACATCACCGTAGCCAGGAGGTTACCTCCGAAAAGCACAAGGAACCAAACCACCATCACGCCGACTACAATGACAAGAACAATGACTGAGAATACTGCGAATCCATGAGGCGCCTTGATATCTGATATCTTTGGGTAGACGTTCTGTGGCTAATCCGACTTGCACGGCAGTCAGAATGATGGTGATGTGTGCAAAAATGATGATGAGCCAGACAAAATTGCGTCGGAAGAAGACGTCATATCGATCGTAGCTATAGTTGTATACTCGAATGAGACGCTGGAGCCCGAACTTTGGAGCAAGTCGATATATTAGATTGAGACGTCCCTGACGAAGTTCGCCATACCGGTAGCGTTTATTGACATGGTCAGGTTTGTTCAGATCGGTGTCCTTTAGAAAATCTACCAGAAAAGCCATCCATTGCGCCCATGTTAGGCCTGAAGGTAGTAGACTAGGATGATCGCTATTGGTTGCCATCTAGAGGTCGCTTTCACGGCAAACCAACCAGGCATAAGATAGCAGACAGCCATGAGCGCTTTGATATATATCGCGTCTAATGTATAAATGATCCTCTCAGAACTTTCGGTCCAGGAGGTATATCGGCAATGGCTCGATGAAATTGCGAGATTCAGACCAAATGAGATGAAGATCAGTTTGCTCGGTGACAACAACCTGGCGGTCCATCATTGTCTGGCGATGTAACGGACGCGCGGCCATGGGCCGTCCGGCGAGTCATAGGTATGAATGGATCCTATCAAGCCTAGTGACATCCAAATCATGACATAGGAAAGCGTCAAGACCTTCTCTAGGCTTTTGAAGTTGGCACTTTGCATCATGGTATATCGCTGGTATCAAAGGGGTTGGGTTGGAGCTCTCAATCGCACCCATGGGACAACTGAGAGGAAGAGCGATACTTTGAGAGAAAGGCGGACTGAAAGGCATTGTCGATTGCGGCTTGGTTGCATTTGGAGGTGTTGGAGATATGGTGGGGGACTATGATGTCGATGTCTCCTGCTGCTGTTAGCTACTCAAGTACATCCACCTGGCATGAAGTCGTCAAAGCTGAGGGACATGCCATTGTGCATTAGGGTTCGATCGCGAAGCGTAGAACTAATGGTATTAAGCCGAGATATGGCCTGTGAATACTACGTTGAGATTAGCCTACAATCTCTATAAACTTTTTCTAGCACCTTGAAGGTGCGGCATGGCTTACAGATTGCAAATTGGAGGCCCTCGTCTCAAGTGGCGTGCCGGATCGAGAAAGGAACAATCAATATCAATGTAAGTACTAGCATTCTATAGCAAATCGAGCAGGACTCATTTTCGTGGTATTGAGCCTACCCCGCACACAGCCACGCAGCCAATGGGTCCTTTTTCTTTTATTTTAATATTTATTTATTTATTTATTTCAAATTTATTTCAAATTTCCAACGATGACGTAAAATCTGCCGAGGTTAAGTAACCGAACTATGGGGGGGAACGTAACGACATCGACACAAGACTTCTCCCCTCCGGACGACGAAAGAGCTATATAGATACTACCAACTACATCGGCTCTAAAACACCCTCTCCCCCCCTTCCCGTCAGAGGGGAAGGAGAAGATAACCGGAGATCTGAGATAAAAGAAGGAAAAAAATAGAAAAGATGTTCTCAGTAACCCTCCCCCTCCCCCCATCTCGCCCACAACCCCAACACTAACCCATGCCCTCCCAACGCAGGCACACCCCAACGACCAGTACCACCTGCGATCGCACCGGGCACGCAGCGTGCACCTCACGAGCAGCGAGCTGGTAGAAATGCGGGCGGCGCAACGCACCTTTGAGGGGGCGTACGTGCGCACCGCCATCTCGCAATTCAGCTTTGCGCTGGTGGTGCTCAAGATCTTCACGGCGGAGTTCTACAGCATTGGCGCGCTGTTTGCGCTCTACGGCGCCGCTGTCCTGGCCGTCAGTTTGTGGCGCAGGCATGAGGGCAATAAGGCTGTTTTTTGTGATGTTGTGGATGGGAACGGCAGGGCCAGGTTTCGGAGTAGTGGGAATGTCGTCGTCGGATTGACTGGGTTGAGTGTCGTGGCTTATGCCTGTTTGTTGATGTTGGTTATGAGGTTGAGTGATTAATTTTTTTTATCTTGGAAAATAGTTTTTAATTTGGGAGAGAGGGGGGCCATTTCTAACATTTAATTTTCCCCTTTCTTCCTTTTTTTCTTCTTTTCTTTTCGTTTGGTGTGGCTGATTCTTTGTCCTTTGGGGATAGGACTTAGCCCAGGGCGTTTTGAAGAAAAGAAAAGAAAAGAAAGAAAAAAAACCAAAAAAAGAGGGCCTTGACGGCCTTGGCCAGGTCGAGTGGGTGGGTGGAGGGGTGGAGAAGGGTGGGGGGAGGAGAAGAGGGGAGAAATACCCATCAATGTATCAATGTGTTGGAGCTGGGAAAACATTTACATACACACACACACACACATATATATATATATATATACTGCCTGCCGGGGAATTACCTGATGTGGTTTAGCGATGGCCGTTTTACACTGCTTGGGCGCCAGTACAGCATGCTCAAGAAATTGAACGTAACGAGGGAACAAGTGAATTGCGGACATTGGAAAAAGTTATGCGGCTATCTAACCCAAAGTCACACTTCTTTGTACATGTAACAGCAACATCATCGAACGGCTGACGACACAGACTCCTTCTCAGTGGTGTCCCTACTTTTGCATTTCTGGGCTATTCGTACTATTAGCCAGCTGTTCCGCACAGAGGTAAAACAAGGATCCTTTACCATTTTCTATCATACGGTTAAATTCGGCCACTGGAACCCTGAGATCCCTCTTGAGCATTTCCGGGATCCAGCTAGGAGCTGTGTAAGATTCGCTAAGATCTCTTGGGCGGCCTCCCACATAATTCTCGGGTCTATTATCAAACATCACAATCCCCATTTCTAATAGGGTTTTGAAGCTAGACACTGTTTTGCCCACTTGCTGCGGTGTAAAGGGAGGATCACTGTCGGGTATAATCTCCTTGACGAGTCCTCGTAATGGGACGTCTTGGATGTATCTCGAGAAGATTTTGTGTCCAGTAGGAAAGGTGACAGAACCGTAGCATCGCACTGCGATTTGGTGATTTTCACCGATGCGGCTGTAAGCCTGGCCACGGAAGACGAGCTCAGCCACTAGCCTGTTTCCATTCACTGCTCCATTTGGAACTCAACTTCGTATCGCCAGGGCAATAGTTCCGATAAGTTTTCCTTCCAGAATTTTTATGGTCCTTCTGTATCCCCGCCCAGTCAGGAGCTACGACTGTGTACAGTTGAGCGGAGCTCCCAGTAGCTATGAGTAGTCTCGTCCCAGATTCCCGCAGGGCCCGTGAGACGACTTGCACGTTCCAAGTTGCAATGAGGTGCCCTAGACCGTCTTCTGCATAAACTTCACACAGAGACAGTCCTTCATCGAGAACTGGTATATCGGCCCGTATCGCGATTTTCCAGGAATCCTGGAAAATTGAGTGTAGAGTTCCGTAACTGAATTCAGTCCAGTCACAGACTCCTTCAATTGGAAGCCAGTCCTTATTCTTGGTGTTTGTCCCCGCCGAGGTTTCCATTGTGAGCACTGGATTTGCTCTGGTGAGGTAAGAGAGTAGCGTCATAGACATGCTTTCGGAGGCACCGAATGGGGCGGTCACTTTAGACTATCTTGCTATCCTAATTTTTGGACCAACAAGCGCTTTCCAGGCGGCAAGAGATTACGAGACCCATTGAGAAATAGCATTCATGAACGGCGTCAAAACCCTCTACTTCTGGATGCTAGTTCTCTCGAAGGCATTATCTGTATGTATATATGGATGGATGGGTCGGACGGGTACTGTTCTCGATAGAACCCATATGTATGCCTTTTCAATGAGATGCCATACGAAGCTTGAATCTCTTGTCTAAAAAAAGTAAGACTTAAAATCACGCATGCATCCCAGTTTTCTATTGAGCGGACTGAGGAGGGTTGTGTGGAAAAAGTCACTAGGTGGATATAACTAAAAAGTAATAATGTTAAAATCCCCCTCCTCTCTAAAATGTCTAGGAACTGTTACTAGACTGGGGAAGTGAGTATTTGAGACGGAGGCGCAGCCATGGATACCCCAGATTTTGCTAAACAGACGTGACAGCGCCAATTTGGAATGCGCTTTTGTAGCCCAACGCAGGAGAGATGCCAGAAACGCTTGTCGCATGTCTATAGCCAAACACCAGAAGGAGAAGATGAAAAAATAAGCAACTACCAAAGTTTGTCAAGTTATTGAGGGGAGAGAGAATGACTTACGCGCTCCTCGCAGATGATGAGATCAGATCTCTTCCACTCGCCACAACCGCCATGACACACCTCAGTATTGACGTATTCCCCGATTGCATAACCGTTACCTCCAGTAGCAGTCGATGTAGGGTGTGACTGCTGCTGCTGCTGCTGCTGTTGGGACGGCGGGGGTAAAGTGCGAATGGGAACTTGCTGAATATCGTCAAGTTGTACATCGCCGTGGATAATAGTATGCACGACCCGTGCTTCATCGGTGCCAAAGCCATCATCAACGTCCATCTCAGAGCTTAAGGGATCCTGTATGGAGCGGCGGTAAGTGGCCGATTGAATGGCTTTCTTCACAGGGTGTGAATCCCCATGAGCGCCCATGGCCAGCTTGGGGAGACTATCCCCTAATCTAACCTTCGACCGACCAGCCTCATTTGTGCCTTGAATGATATCCATGCAGGTCTTGACATGGACGGCATTGATAATACCATGTTGTGTGAGATACAAACACTGCTTCCAGAATTCGACTAACATATCGGTGGCATTTAACCACTCCCTGTTTGACCGGCAGAACCTGATCAATGCGCTAGGCACATAACGCTGAGCACAAAGATTTTCACGCAACATATGTTCATCAAAGCGCTTCATGAATGTCTTTTCAGCAAGGAAGACGTCGGCAAAGTCGTCAATTGTTTCCTTGTGTTTCTGAATCAGCCACGACTCATCCACATCATCATCACTTTCACTCAGCATCTCCCCTGGTTTAAGTCGGCGTTTCGTGAGCGAGCGGTAGTAGCGGCCGCCCATGGGGACGGCAAACTTCCTAGTCCTGGGCTTCGGTAGGTTGGGGACCGCGTTTGGATCTATGATAGTGGGAGAGCCAGGAGCTTGCCGTGTTTGGGAATTCCTAGCCGACGATGTAGATCTGGAAAGCTGTGGAGGAGCAGGAGGTGGGGTAGGGAGTGGCTTATCCCCTGTTACCCAACTATCATCTCCTCCCAAATACTTCGACAGCATGAATGGCCGCTTTGGTCGGACCCATACTACTTTCTCATCCTCATCCTCATCATCGAAGCCTCGGTACTCTGCTATGTCTAAGTGAATCTTCCACCTCGCTCTGCCTTCTTGGCTACGCCCTTCGCTAACTTTGTACTTGAAGTAGTCGTGGCAGGTAAGCAGGTGGAAATGGAGAAGTTCCATGCTATGAAATTCTCTTCTTTCACACATATTACAGCAGTATCCCATCAGCTTCTGAGTTTTGGTCGCGCCAATGAGGTATTTGACTTGCGCCTTTGGCACTGGGTTTCGCTCTATGTCAGAGCTCGGTTTTCGCACTGACATTTTCCGGAGTTTTCGAGGCAGTGGATTGGTCGCAGATACCATGACCTCGATTCCGAATTCTGTAGTCTTGGTACGAAGACTGCCAGTTGATGAAGCGGGTCCCATGTCGAGCAAAGCTCCGTCCCGTAAAAAGCTAAGGTTGCCGGAAGCTGATATTATATGCGCTGGGTACTGTGACTCTATACGAGATAGCGGAGGCTCAGGCTCCGCTAGCTCTGGAAGCCAGCCAGGTGGCCCCGTCGACGCGAGAGATATTTTGACGGTGTAGCAACCACGGCGAATCTGTACCGGCTTGCTGCCTCTTTGGACCTTGTCTAGCAATCTATTGGCCTTCACAAAGAATGCCCCTTCGGTCAGGTCTATCTCCGCGATCGTATCTCCATCACCACCCAAAACCCTATTGACGCTGCAAGGCTGCCTGTCTTGGATGAGCAGCTGCATAGATTCGTCATGCAAACCCTTGCCGAGTATCTGGAGTTCGCAACTGCAAGACGCGAGCGTACTCTTCATCCTTTTGGAGGGTTGCTGCTGCTTTGTAGACTTCGAGTCCTGCTCACCACCGGCCCGCTTCCTCTTCAGACTTCTCACCTCTATCCTCAAAACGTGCTCTGGTAGGCCATCCTCAGCACCACCGGGCCCCATCTTCCCTACGATCTCATCGAGCGCCTTCCCTCTCTGTGCCCATATCTCCTCATTGTTTGCTGCTGTAGGTGTTGGTGTATCGTCCGCCATCACTACATCGATCTCCTGATCTGGTATCCCTTGCTTACGCCTCTCGGCCGCTGAGGGAGGAGCAATTGCGGCTCCGTTGCTCGGCGGGGCTGCCCGTCTGTCGCTCCTTTCCCGTTCTCCATGGTACCTCAGCACCTTCTCGATGTTCCTTCGCAGGAAGCTTCTTTGCCGGTGCCTGTCCAGGAACAAGTAGAGAGACACATTGCCTGTGATTTTTCTCCTCAGCTCTCTCTCCGCCTGCGCCATCTGCGCTCCCGAGGCCAGGGAAGCAGAGCTCTGGCCAAAGTCGCAAATCTCGGCACAGCTTGTGTATAACGAAGGTACGGATGTGATATAGGTCTGAGCGCCTGATGGTGGGGTACGACGCAACCTAGTCTGCAATCGCGTCGCACGTCCGCCAAAGGCGCCTAGCAGACGGTTAGTATGTGCGTCCGAAAGCGACAGCAGGCACGGAGGTACTAAACTAGTGGCACTGCGATGGACGGTTCGTCGGCAGCAGTGGGAGATGCGCACAGGTTCCGTCTGCCGCTCAATGGCCCAGGGCTTAGCTGCTTACATTAGGAGTTGGGGCTGCGTGGTTGGAGCGAGTCGGGGAGATGTGTGCTATGGCTTGCTTAGCTCATCTTGCCCTCCGCAAGCAACTCTCACCGGGCCTAAAGGCCCTACATATCACAGACCCGCAAACCTGCAGATCTGCCCGCATGTCCATATGTCCGCATGTCTGCATGTCTGCACGCCCATCGCCTTCTACAGGGACGGCAACACTCGAGTAGGGGTCAGCCCTATGTGTACTTGTACATGTAGGGAGAGCGCTGTCTGGTCTAGAGCGTCGCGTCGGGCTCACGTGCCCGCGTGCCGCTCTCTAGTCCCGTACCTACGCACATTACGGTACACGAGTCCCGTGCCCGCATGCGGCATCCACCAAGCCAAATTCACCACCAGTAAAAAGTCCCCGCGTCCCTCATGATTCGTCTCGTGCGCTATTGTCCACAATACACAACGGACACACAACAGTCGTTTCCCTCCTGCGCCCGCCGTACCCGCACCATCGCCCCTCCTCCCCCCCCGCCTCTACTTTAATGACTGCCTCTCCCTCTCCTTTTCAGCGCTTTCCTCAATTGTCTTCTCTCCTGCTGCTGGGACATGGCTCCCACCCTCCGCTCCAGACGCTCCAATGCCGCACCGTTGACCTTGCCAGCCCTGCGCCGCTCAGCTCGTGTCTCGAGACCCATACAGAGCAGTGACGACGGCGTCAGCTCTGACAGCTCCGACGAGTCGTACTCTGCTCCGGTACGCAGAGGAGGGTCTGACCGTGTGTTGCGTTCCGGAAAGAAACGGAAATTCTCATCGCGGTTCCAGGCTCCGTCCTCGCTGCCATCATACAATAGGGAGGCTTCGCGGAAGTGCACACGCTCCTCGGCACAGTCCTCAAAGCTGTCCCCGAAGTTGAGGCAGAAGCAATTGAAGCATGACGGCAGCACCACTATTAGCGACCCGGAGGGCATCCAGAGCGATGGCCGCATCCCGCCTTGGGAGAGCCTCCCATACTATGTTCTCGTTCAGATCTTCGCCTTTGCCGCCCATCCTCTCTACGATGACAAGCACTGGCCACAGCCATCAGTGGCCTGGCTTGTCAAGACCTCTCAAGTCTGTCGGTCCTTCGCCGAGCCTTGCTTGACCGTCCTATATCACACGCCGCCGCTTATACCGTCCCGCAAGGTTCATGCCCTAAACAATCTTCTTGCATTCCCTCCCGGCAAACGGACCTTCGAATACAATAAGAAGATTCGCTGCCTTGAGGTTGAAGTCTCTCAAGCACTTTCGCTCACTTGCCGCGGCCGGCAAAATGACGCAATCCAAACTCTTATCCCCAATTTACCTCTATTAGAGGATCTAGAGTTCTTTCACCTGGCTGATCGCCCGCCTTATCGAGAGACGGCACCTCGGAGGGCATGGAAGTATCCGGATTGCCTCTTCACTACCTTGGAGTTTGCACGTATTCGCCTCCGTAGTTGGCGCTGGAATACACGTTTCTGTGATCCGAACCGATCCTTCTCGGATCTCGAGGGAACTCACCTGCAGCCAGCCTTCCGGGACCTACAAAGGCTAGTATTTACAAACTATGACCGATCTGATGACCGGGATCCGTGCGACAATAATCGTGCGACAGACGAAGAATACCTCGCCAGGGCAATTTCTGTCTTACCTGGTCTCAAAAGCCTAAGCTTTGAGTCTTGCTCAATTGTCAATGAATCATTTCTTCCTCTTCTACCCAACAGCCTTTCCGTTCTTTCCGTTACAAATTGTGCAAGCATAACCTCAGACATTCTGCACCCGTTCCTGATCAGCCATGGATCTCACCTAAGAGAGTTAGTTCTTGACCACAACCAGAGGCTAAACCTTTCTTTTTTACCAGACCTAGCGGCGGCGTGTCCCCAACTAGAGATAATCAGGATGGATTTCAAATACTACAAGATCGGTTCCTACAGAGATTCAGAACCAAAGTTCAACAGTCTTCTCTTACTGCACGAGGTCCCTACTTGGCCGCCAAAGCTTCAGTCAATCGAGCTCGTTCATCTCCGTAAATGGGATGCGGAAGTTGCAGCTATGTTCTTCCGTTCGATTGTAAACGCTGCTGCAAACCTTCCTCAGCTCCGGAGGTTGGTGTTGAGGGTCATATTGAGGATCGGATGGCGTGATCGCGCGCACTTTAGAAGCGACTGGATCAACAGGCTAGAACGTGTCTTTTTAAGGAAGGCAGACCCGCCAAATCCCGAGCTTCAATCATTGAGCCGGTGGAAGGCGCATAAAGCAAAAGTTGAGGAGGAAAATCAGAAGGCAAGATATGCTTTGGATGACGAGGCTGATGAAGATGTCGTTTCATGGAAGATCAGACGGAGTCCAAGGACCAGATTGAAAGAGATGAAAGATGCCGAACATGAAGTCTCTTCGGAGACCCTTGAACGCCAAATCTCACAACTCGTCAACCATGTGCGATCCCCTGAGGACGAGAGAGAAAGCCTCGATAGAACACAAGGTCCTGCGGGTGAGAAATACGTCGGGGGTGTTCATGTTGTTGTCTGGAGCAAGAAGAGCGAGGCACAGGTCCTGGTCAATCTGGCCCAGTCCCAGAAGCGCCTAATACATAAGAGGCGTCGGACAAATCGGTTGAGTGAGCTTGAGCAATTGGATCTCGCGGCCGGGAAAGACCGCCCACCCCATCGCTACCACCCGCATGAAGATTCCAGCCGAAATGAGTCCAGCGGTGCCAGCTCCAGCGACACAGACAGGGACAGCGACAGTGACAGTGATAGTCGGAGCAGCAGTGATAGTGATACGTATAGCGAGAATGGTAATGAAAGGGCGGACCCGGATATCGACCAGGCAAAGACCGGAGAAGGAGGAGACATTGTGCAAGGGATGTGCTCAGTAGTCGACGTTCGCATAGATGACATAAGACCGGCCGAGACGCAATTTGTCGAGGATGATTTTCTGGATGAGGAAGCTAGTGGGGATGAAGAATGGGATGGCGATGATATGGTAATTGGAGATCAGAGTTACGCATGGTGAAGGTCAGTAGGAAGTCCTGCCAGCGGGTAGGGCATGTAAGCTTATGATAAATGACTATACGACTGGGAAGAGGTTATAGGGGCCCGGCGCTCTCTCATGCTATTCCTCGCTTATATCTTGCAAAGGAGGTTTTTTTCTTGCTACATTCGACGCAATAGCTTTCAGTTAGACATGGAGTACCCTAGAGGTTTCTGGCGAGCTCATGGTTTACTTATTTCTTCTTCTTTTCTGCGGGTATATTATTCCTATTTTATTTTATTTTATTTATTTGCCCCTTCCCCTTCCCCTTCCCCCTTCTCGGACTGACATCAGGTGGAGAGGGTAGAATAAAGAAAGAAAAAAGACACAAAACGGCCGAGATGTACTGCGTGGTAGCCTTTTCTTTCTTTCTTTTTCTATATGGTCCTTTTTTTTTTTTCCCCTTTTGCATCAGGCTCAAAAACATGATAGTGAGTCGTGATTGGCTATCATAAAGTTGTAGCTTTGTTGCCGAGATCTGGTTTCACAAAGACGCGGGTTTACTATTCTTCGGATGATGTTGTTCCCGAGACGTGAGTGGGGGGTGGGTGGATATGGATATGTATGTACGAGGGAGCGGGTGCAGTGGCCTTTATTCCGGTGATTTGTACAACTATCTGCGTTGTTGAGCTCGTTTCAGGTTTCTTAGGGGATCAGATCAAAGAGCTGTATTAAATTGTCGACTGTCACGACTCGGCGTCTGAACTATCAAAACTTTAATCCTCCAACACAAACCAACCTCCTACGCCCCCGCAATAATCCCTACTTCCCCCTCTGCAATCGCTGCCCTAAGGTCGTCATATGAATCCCCGTTCCTCTGCAACATCAGCTTCTCTAGCGTCTGCCCAAAGGTCTGTCCATTGTCATCAAACCAGTCTCCAAGCTCCCGAACATAGCTAAGCACCTGGCTCTTATACGGAGCATGCTTCCAAAGCCACAGAACCTGGCCCGGGTCTAGTTTCAACATGTCTTCCACAATGTAATAGTATGGAATCTCGTCACCCCAGCCCTCGGAGCCCGGCTCGTGTTTGTCAGTTGGGAGGAACTTATCGAGGTATTTGCTGGGGGAACTGAAGTGATGGAAGAATTGATGGTACTGGGAACCGGCCTGCGACGGGGAATTCTGATACGGAGAGTTGAAAACCGTGTGATGCTGGTGGCCGTCTGAGAAATACTTGACTAGCTTGTCCCTGATGATGCGGTTGCTCGGGCAGATATTCTCCATTAGAACAGCCCGTATGACTTGATGCACATCTGCCATATCTGCAAGCTCTGTGATGCTCCAGTTACGTAGCAACTTAGCGCGCTGGTCGCCGACAATCGCCATGCAGCGCGTTTCACGTGGGTGTTGCGCGTTGTGGAACGCCCGGTTGTACAGCCAGAGGCGGTAAACGGCCTGGCGGAGACGGTAACGCTCCTTCTCTGTGAGCAGGCGGCGATCCTCAAAATTGTCATCGTTCCATTTCTTCATTGGATAGATATCTTCCCAAGCGCTAGCGACTCGGCCAACCTCCACAAGCTGCTGGAGGAGGGAGAAGGAGAAAGGAGCCTCCCGGGGGACGTGAGCAGGTTGGCTGTCGTTATAGGTGACTATCTGAGTTGCATCATGGAGCGGACCGTACTGAGCCTCCGCAACGCTGCGGAAAATGGAGAGACGTTGAGAAGAGAGGAGGATTTTGTGAAATCGGCCGCAGGTCAAAGCTAGAGCACCGAGGTCTTCGAAGGAGCTGCAAGAACTGAAGATCTGGAGTAATAGCTCGGTGGCCAGGGAATCAAAAGCCATAGTAGAGGCGATGACGGCGGTGTAGTTAGGCAGTGGAAATTGACAGAAGAATATGCTGAGCTGAGAGAGTGTGCGTGTTGCGGGTGTGATAGTGCAGAATATGTGGTCCGGACTGGTCTGATTGTTTGTTTGTATATATTGACTGTATCCGTTGTCTGGTCGATTGGAACGCCGTCTGTCTAAGGCCGTGAAGATGGCTCTAAAAAAAAGGTAAAGAGGAATATATAGCTCGACGTCTTTTCTCTATCGGCGCGGTAATGCTGGTTCAAGATAACTCCCCTGAGTGCTCTTCGACACCGCTGCCGAACACCAATCACAGGGGAATCAACTTTCTGAAACCCCTCCTTTGGGGCTATCAAGGGAGCACAATGCATCCTTAGATGGCTGTGGGGATGGAATAGCCAGCCCCGAAAGGCTGGATGGCTGAAGTTGTATCATGGTTGTGGTGAGGAAGGAGAGAAATCGAAATCCAGAGACTTCGCCTAAATTTATTTTCACCGGATCTGTGAAGATTCGCACAATCAACTGACACAAACAATCGTCTCTAACTAGATTGAATCACTGTGCCTTGGTCAAAATGTCTGGCTTCAAGGAATTCCATATGGGATATACTATTCATTACAGTGAGCATATAACAATAAAATCACCTTGACATGCGCACGTGCTTGCCTCTCACTAGCACATGATTCGAAGATCCGGACCCAAGCTACCTCAGCCAAGAAAGCAGGATACAAGCAGCCAATCTGATGCCCAAATCTCTGTTAATACCCCAACATAGCTATCGAGATCTTTTTTTCCCCTCCAGTACACTAACCCTGCCTGCCAGGGTTTGCTCGCACACCCCAACCGTGGAATATTCTGCTGACATCCCTCTCTCAATTAGCAGCCTGGTGGACTTGAATGTGTATTCAATCACAGCCACTCTTGATTGTGAGTTCATCCCTCAACGTCCACATGACAGTAGGGGGAAATTTCATGCTTCTTTCCTCTCGCAGCTAATTAACATCTGGAGGACTAGGAGGACAATCAGGGGTGGAGTACAACCAAAGAAAGAAATAACAAGGATGATCGAGAGTTTTTTTCTTTACAAAGCCGAACAGCAACGGTCACCACACACTAGTCTTCTATACATCGCTGCCGGGCTTATCTAGAGTTGGGAGTTGAGATATTCAATAACCCTTTAGCCTGCCTTCTCTAGATCTGCTAAGATCTTCTCGCCCTTGGCACGAGCATGCTCAATATTTCCAACCATGTAGAACGCACCTAGTCCAAAATTAACTCAAGTTTGGATTACATACCAAACACCGGGGATGAACATACCTTCTGGCAAGTCGTCGCACTCTCCATTCATGATGGCCTTAAACGATCGAATAGTATCCTTCAGATCGACGAGTTGTCCTTCAATACCAGTGAACACCTGGGCAACAGTGAAAGGTTGGCTAAGGAAACGTTGCAGTTTTCGAGCACGCTCTACAGTCAGTTTATCTGCTTCCGATAATTCGTCCATACCTAGGATAGCAATGATATCTTGCAGCGATTTATACTCCTGCAACATTTGCTGTACGCGGGATGCAGTCTTGTAATGGTCTTCGCCGACAATTCGAGGGTCCAACATCCGGGACTTCGAATCAAGAGGGTCCACTGCTGGGTAAATTCCCAATTCGGAGATACCACGGGACAAGACGGTAGTAGCATCCAAATGGGCAAATGTCGTAGCAGGAGCAGGGTCAGTCAAATCGTCGGCTGGCACGTACACAGCTTGTACTGAAGTAATGGAACCCTTCTTTGTGGTGGTAATGCGTTCCTGCATAGCACCCATATCGACCGCAAGGGTTGGTTGGTAACCGACTGCTGAGGGGATACGGCCGAGAAGGGCAGATACTTCAGAACCAGCTTGTGTGAATCGGAAAATGTTATCAATGAAAAGAAGGACTAAATGGGTCAGCGTACGTTTTTGGATTACTGTTGAGGGTTGACGTACCGTCTTGCCCTTCCTCATCCCGGAAGTACTCGGCCACAGTTAGACCAGTTAGGGCAACACGAGCACGAGCTCCTGGGGGCTCATTCATTTGACCGAAAACTAGGGACACCTTTGATTCACCGTCTAGTTGAATAACCTGTGTCTCCTGCATTTCGTGGTACAAGTCGTTGCCCTCGCGCGTTCGTTCACCGACACCAGTGAACACAGAATAGCCACCGTGGGCCTTGGCAATATTGTTCTGGGCTCGTAATTAGTGTTGGGCGAGTCCTTACATTACAAGTAGTGGCTGCCTTACGATCAATTCCTGAATAAACACCGTCTTGCCAACACCAGCACCCCCAAAGAGACCAATCTTTCCGCCACGAGCGTAGGGAGCTAACAGGTCCACAACCTTAATGCCAGTGACAAGGACTTCGGCGGAGGTGGATTGATCCACAAATGGGGGTGCTTCAGCATGGATAGGGAGTCTCTTCGTAGCCTTGATAGGGCCACGCTCGTCAATCGGGTCGCCGGTAACGTTCATGATGCGACCCAAAGTGCCGGGCCCGACGGGAATCATAATGGGAGCACCAGTATCAGTAGCCCTTGCACCACGAACAAGACCCTCGGTACCTATTATAATAAGCGGGTTAGTCTTGAAGGCGGTGGTGAAGTGAGTTAACTTCTTTGGGGCAATTACCATCCATAGCAATTGTCCTTACAACATTTTCACCAAGATGTTGCTGCAGTGATGAGTCAGTACTAAAGTGCTTTGCAATGATCAATGCACCTGAGGAAGGTATCTTACCGCCACCTCCAAGATCAGTTTTTGCCCACCATTCGTTGTCTCTAGGGCATTGAGGATTGGCGGTAGCTGTTCGGTATCGAATTTAACTACACAAGTTACCTATTAGGACATCCATCCGCAGTAAAGAATAACATCATCCTCCCAGCATAAAGTCCTATTGGTGGAAAAGATTTTCTCGAAACGTACCATCAACGACAGCTCCAATAACCTGGTGAATTTTCCCGTGTTTTGCCTCGGTGCTCTGCCATCTCACATACGACGCTGGCAAAGCATTCTTTTGAATAACCCGTCTTGTAACCGCAGGCCTCGAAAGGGAAGACGCCGCGGTCTGTGAGATTCGAGCGAGACCGCTGTTACCGAGGAGCGACCGAGTAAGCCAACATATCAGTGGATGGCGATGCCTAATCAATTGCAGCTGCACACGAGAATGGCTTACCTCTTGAACATCTTGCTAGTGCTAAGAGCGATGGACTTGATAGGGATGAGGCTTTTGATGGATGGTTAAGGATCGGAAGGGAAGCACTGGTGTTGGAGCGAAGTTGAAAAGGACGGATGCGTGGATTATGGTTGGCCGGTGGAGCTCTCCCGGCTTGGCGCTCTCCCTAGAGGGCTCCCCAACATTACAAGCCTCACCCATTCAACGGAGGGTTTTTTTTTTTGCTCAAATTTGATTTCTGCTAACTATAGCTACTACGTTATAATGGTACAGCTGGGCGAACCTTGCAATAAAGCGTTTGAACAGCGATGACGTCGCCATGTAACACGTGATACTTAATCATTGCATGCTTCACTCGGGGCAAAACTTTTCGACAGAGGGCTTCCAGCTGATCCCGTGTATCACAATTATTCAAGTGCAAGAACCTAAGGGTGGTATTAGCTCTATGTTCCTTATAACCACCGCAAACTAACGTGAGCCTCACCATAGCTGTCCTTGTAGGGATATAAACTTGAGTATAGTTCTTCCTGCCATTCCACTCGAAAGCAGTGGTGAAGAACCTCGTACTTTCGCCAATTCTTCCAAGGCCACCGAATTTCGGGCTGTCGCTGTTTAGCACTATTTTATATGTTCCGCTCTGCTCAACACCAATGCGATAGTCTGCAAAGCTGTTCGTAGGGTGGAAGTTGAACACCCAGAGTAAGCCTGCCCTCTCGAACACAACAACCTTATCACCTTCATGCTTCAAACTAATGTATGCCTGAGGCGAATGCAACCACCCGTACTTCTCCTCTGTTCTCTGCATTGCGGCGTCAAACTCATTCAAAAACTTGTATCGCAGTAGGTTGTCGTCAATGAGATTAAACTGTCGTCTTGCGTAAAAGTAGCTGTTGTGATTTCCGGCTCTGGGGAAATCCAGCCACTCCGGGTGCCCAAACTCATTGCCTTCGAAGTTGAGATAGCCTTCGCCACCTAGGCCATGGGTGATAAGTCGTATTAACTTGTGCAAGCCCAAGCCACGTTCGATGATAGGGGTAAACTCAGTCAGGGTAGACATGTGGGTGTAAAGCTCCTTATCGCAGAGCCACATGAGAATTGACTTATCACCAACAAGCCTGTCATATGCTATTGTTAGTCTACCAATGGTATTGATAGATAGGATGTAACTCTTACGCCTGATCATGGCTTTCAGCATAACCAATGGTTTTTTCTCCATGCCTCCGGTTGGTTAGGGTAAAGCAGATGGCTCCCATATCCCACTCATCGTCCTTCTTCTCTTTCAGCAGCTTGATCCACATGTCGGGAATCGCCATCGCAAGCCTATAGTCAAATCCAATGCCACCAAGCGAAAGAGCTAGACACAGTGCTGGCATTCCGGAAACATCCTCAGCAATTGTGATACACTCTGGGTATAGCCGATGTAGCATCTCGTTGGCTAGCATAAGGTAAACCACACCCTCTTCGTCAACTCCCGGACCGAAATATTCATGATAACCACCGGAGAAGCCCCTGCAACCCATTAGATTCTATTCAGGAAATCATCTAGTGGTAGTAGATATCTCACGTTCCGATCCCATGATGGGTGTAAAGAATACTAGTGACACCGTCGAATCGAAAACCGTCAAACTGATACTCATCCATCCAAAAGCGCAAATTGCTTAGGAGAAACCTTAGAACCTCATGGTTTCCGTAGTTGAAGAGGCGACTATCCCATAACTCATGCCTTCCCTTTGATCCTTCATGAAAATATAGGTGGTCTGTGCCGTCAAATAAGTTTAATCCATCGAGTACGTTCTTACAGGCGTGGCTGTGTACCACGTCTAAAAGAACCGTGATACCCATGCCGTGGGCGGTGTCAATGAGCTCTTTGAGATCATCGGGGGTACCGTACCGACTACTTGCCGAGAAAAAGCTAGTAACCTGATACCCAAAGCTGGCATAGTATGGGTGCTCCATAATCGCCATAAGCTGAATCACATTGTAGCCGAGATACTTAACCCTAGGAAGCATATTCTTTGCAAACTCCTTGTAGGTCCCGACCTTAAGTTCAGGCGTGGATATACCAACATGTGCTTCATAAACTCTCACGCTTTTCGGTTTTGGAGGTCTTGTATTCTTGAAAACATAGCTCTCTGTCTTCGGGGGATTCCAGAAAATTGCATCGTATACAGGAGACACGGAGAGCTCCTGGGTGACGCGAGTAATCCATGTAGGGAGACGCTCGATACGCTCACCCGTCGGCGTTACCATAGAAATCTGCTGGGAATTAGCCGTGGAAATTCGAGGCCTGATGGCCGATTTACCTTGACTTTTGTATTATGGGGGATAGATGGCCTCCCAGCTTTGGCTGGTAAAGTGACTTCCCAAACGCCAAAGTTGTTCTTTGTCATATGAGTGGCTTCACGACTCCAATCGTCTGAAGCCAACGTTAACAGGAGCCGGGGGAAAGCCCAACAGGGTGGGAGAAGTACTGAAATCACCAATAAGGCTTGCCTCAACCGCGTTCGGCGCCCATTCGCGATAAGTAATATCTCCATTTTCGCGTACATTAAAGCCATACCTCTCAAAGCCCTACGAACAGTTTCAGATATCGTCGAGTGGCTGCACCCTGGAAGACTAACCCTTGAGAAATTCTCTAGTCCGCCTTCTGTTTCGTCAATTTTTTTGACCCACGACTGAGCCTTGCTATATCTGCTTCTCAGAGCATCCGCATACGGTTCAAGCCAGGGGTCCAGTTGAATAACGCCTGGTGTATTGATTAGTACAACGATGATGCTGCCCTCAGACGGATCTTGTACCAGTCCCATCAGCAGGGGTGCTATTGCCGCCTGGCGCCCCCATAACAGAATTTTCTGAAGATCGATTGAGAGCCATTATCAATAGCGGGGGCTTGTGGGCTGGGTGACGTAAGGAGACGAAGATGATTACGGCGATGCGGATTTCAAGTTCGGCAGAGAGATAGCGCTCTTGTATGGCAAATCCAGGGGCTCCTCAGTTCGATGGCTACCCGTGTCTTCACCGCATTCTTTCTCGGCCGTTGAGCTCAGTCTGTTGATCGGTTGAGATGGGAATTGGGGTTGGGCGGATACAAGCGACATCATCGCGCATGCATGTGGCGAATCAGGTATAAAGGAGACGGGCCTTGATCGGCGGAACAGCAGGTTAGTTCTGGTTTGCATGGCACATCCAGTGCCTTTTGACTACAAGGACAACCCGCTTCTGCGTCAACTAGAGTCCTAGATCGTTTCGGAGTATCGGTGCGCAGCCTGCACAACGTGTGGCATCGCTTATCAACAAGCCCCGCGAGGTGCTTGCGGCTAACCCGAGGATAACCCTAACCCACAGAAATTGGAGGGATGTTTTTCGAATCAACAATCGATTGAACTCCATATGGTACTGGCTCAAAGCCGCTCCGCTCTGGGACCCACTCGGCCTTCTGCACCAGCATGAATTCCACTGTCACTGTATCCTATCAAGCTCGCCTGTCCTACCTCGCCCTCTCGTCTATCCGTCAGTCTTTTTCCACGTTCTCCCCGCCAGCATCACCTTCGCACTTTCACCGGAATGATTTTACCGGCCAACCCTTTACCGGCAGCTATGAGCCCGGCCTTCCCACTTCTGGCCCTCTCGGGGATGCTTCTGTGTTCGGTGTCCCCCGACTAACCCCACGAGCGTTAAAACAGCACCTAGACCAATTCGTCGTGGGTCAAGAGCGTGCCAAGAAAGTGCTGAGCGTTGCTGTGTACAATCACTACCAGCGAATACAGGAAATGAGGAGGCGCGATGAGGAAGAAGAGGAGTTACTGCAGCAGAGAGCGCGGAGGGAAATGGCCGATCGCCACCCCGTCGAGGGTAACGAGACCTCTGAACTTTGCGTGCATGGCCTTGAGTCTTACATCAGATTTGGCCATATAGGTGAATACCCTGGACATAAGTCTACGAATACTACACAAGCAGAGCCTAGACTAGGTGCTGCGCCAATTATAACTGACCACACGCCACTGACTATCGAAAAGTCTAACATTATGATGCTGGGTCCTTCGGGTGTCGGCAAGACTCTAATGGCAAAGTATTTCCCTAGACTGCTTCCTGGTATTGCCTGGATTGCTCGTTACCCACTAACGTCCTATTCAGGACCCTCGCCCGTGTCCTTGAGGTTCCCTTTAGCATGTCCGACTGTACACCATTCACACAAGCTGGCTATATTGGCGAAGATGCAGAAGTATGCGTACAGCGCCTCCTGGCTGCTAGCAACTGGGATGTTGCCCGTGCGGAGCGAGGTATCATATGTCTTGACGAGGTTGACAAAATCGCCACGGCCAAGGTGAGCCATGGCAAAGACGTCAGCGGTGAGGGCGTGCAGCAGGCGCTACTGAAGATAATCGAGGGCACCACTTTACACATATCCGCAAAGCAAGAGCGCAGCGGTGGTGGGAGATCGCCCGGTGGCTCGCCACCAGGTTCTACTGGTGGACCGGCGGGGTACCCAGGCGGAGGAACGACAGGTAGCCCATTGGGCGGCGGGGGTCTTGGCTCCGGGACTACCGGTAGCGGGAGCGGAGCTGCCGGTAGTAGCGGTGGCAAGGGCGAAGTCTACACTGTTCGAACTGACAATATCCTTTTCATCTTTACTGGTGCATTCATTGGTCTACACAAGATAATCCTCGACCGTGTCTCGAAAGGAAGCATTGGCTTCGGTGCTCCTATCCGCTCTAGCTCTTCATCCAGCCAGACGACCCTCCAAGGTGAAGAGGCTGCAGAGCTCTTTAAAAAACACTTACCTTTCTTCACGCCCAATGATCCGGACGCAAAGGACGACCAGCACAATCCTCTTGACCTGGTTGAGCCCGCTGATTTTCAGAAGTACGGCCTTATCCCTGAACTGATTGGCCGTATCCCTGTCTCAACCGCGCTATCTGCCCTCGATGAAGAGGCCCTCGTTCGGGTCCTGACTGAGCCCCGCAATTGCCTCCTTAAGCAATACGAGCAGCTCTTTGCCCTTTCTGGAATCGAGCTCCGCTTCACATCTAGCGCGTTGCGCGAAGTTGCGCGGACGGCCGTGGGCATGGAAACGGGTGCCAGGGGATTGCGCACGGTAATGGAGCGGCTCTTGGGGGATGCAATGTTTGAGGCGCCGGGAAGCAGCGTTAAGCATGTTCTTGTAACGGAGAATGTTGCGCGGAGGAAGGAGCCAGTAATCTATTTTAGTAGAGGCCAACAGGGCCGGTTTTATGGATATATTGCGAAGGAAGAGGAGGAGTGGGAAAGGAGGCGGAAAGATGAAGACTCAGACGCGGGTAGTACACAGAGCTTCGAAGAGTACCGCGAGAAGGTGAAAGCGGCAGGTGTCATATGACACAAACTTGCAGGCGTAAACTGGCCGACCTTTACCTGGAGGAACAGGGCTGAGAACTATATCACCGAGGCAATGTATGGTGGCGTTTGTTTGATGTGGAGTTAGGCGTTAGATGGGTACAAATTATACCGCTCTCTCAGTGTCGTATGATGTAAATAAGGCACGCCGCCATGTAGGACAAATACTGTGGAGGCAGATTCTGAGCCCGGACAGCTAGCTAGATTTCTTGGCGTGGGTAAGCCTCGCTGCCGCTCGTTTTTCCGTAGCATGAAGGCACACGAAGCAGAGCATTGAGCATACTACCCACCGGCCCTGATACTCTCTACAATACTGAATTAGTTTACTGGTCCTCAACATGTCCCTAAAATGATCGGAAGAATACGAATAAGATCTGATCTAGGAGGTACACTAATTTCACAACACACATGAACAATATTACCTCCACTTCTAGCCTAGTCGCCCTGGCTAAAAGCAGAGCAAAGCGGTTATACATGAATGGGGTAGGGCTGTCTGATTGGTATGATGTCTCGAGATAAGGCAAGACGTCGGTAAGCACAAAGTGCTGGAAAAAGCATGAAGAACCCTAAACCCGCACTTAAGTCCGCTTTGGCGGGCTCTGCACATAACCTTTGCCCGCATAGCCTTCTGAAGAAATACCGGTGATAGGCTCAACCTTTTGGTTCTAGAGGAGGGGAGATAAGGTTAGCGAAGGTTGAACCACCAGAGTATGGATGCAGTCATCTAGGTGATTACAGGCAACTAGAACATACCTTCAAGTACTCATTCGTTGCCTCTTGGTATTCTTTGGTCATTGTACTTGGTGGATCGCGGGCAGCGAAACGCAGAGCTACCACGATTCCACAGGCAATAGCGATCCCAATGGCGGTGTAAGACGCAACTTTCCAGCCTTCACCTGGTGGAGGGAGAGCACGGGGTCCATGTGGTCCGAAGGCGATCCAATAGGCTACAGATAGAAACAATAGTCAATTCTCAATCATACCCCTGGATAAATCGCCTTTTGACAGATGTGGGAGTCCCGTTCTTCGATCGGCGTAAGAGAGGCGGGGGGAATAAGGCCAAACATACCAGCTTTCTTCTCTGCTAATGTCAATTCATGCCAATTGGTTTTCATCCGGTCTCTCAAGGCCATCCAGAGGTCTGCTTGTTCCTGGGGTGGCATCTCCTCCCAGCGTTTCTCTATATTCGCAAGGGTCGGGTTCGAGATGGCGTGCGCGCGGCGAGCCTGTTGGTGGCCGGCGTAGAGGCAAAGTGCGGGCTGCTGAGATGTGCGTAGGATAGTAGATGGAAGAGATGCATTCTTGGTGGATGAGAGGATCGACGATGAGGTTCGGCTGCTAGCAACCCGTAGGACAGTCGACCTTAGCATCTTGAACAGATGGAGTTGAGACCGACCAGGAGGAAAAGGCCACTCTGTAATTACGCGAGATACCGTGGCACGGAGATGGAGCTTGTTGAAGCCAATTGGTAGGGGTTGAAGGTGGTTGGCTGTTAAGGATGTAGTTGGGCTGGATGTGGATCGCTTGACATTTTTAGGGTATTTTGGGGCAAAACTCCCAACGTGCCCTCATTTGATTATCCGGGAATAGTGCCTTCATCGGCCTGTATGTTCAAGGGACATCTGTATCTACAATGCACACGACAAATGCTGCAGCAATCCGAGCCGAAACACTAGATACTCTAGCTTAGGCGTGTAGTTAGTGTCCATGAGAATGGCAACGTCGCACCGATGGGTCACGGCCGGAGTAGATCGGAAAATATATCAACTGGAGGCGGGATTTCACAAGCGTCGCAGTTCGGGGCAAGATTGGCCACCAGCACGGCGTTGCTAATAGCAAATCACGAAAGAATACGAGCTAGACTCACCAACGCCGATTCTGGGAGAAGAGAAAGATTTTGCTGGTCACCCGCTACCGCAAACAAGAAAAGCAGAGATACAGAGATAGCAAGGGAAAAAGCACAGAGCTAGCCCCCCACACGCAATGAAAAAAAACTTCAAAACATGGGCAGAAACACCTCACACCAGCGCCTCCGGTTGGGCTCTCCAGGAAAAAAAACTCTGCGGACCATTGACAACACTTCCCGATCAGTTCTCGTCGTTCTGTTACCGAGCTCCGTATACCCCGTTTTCTATTTGTAAAGCCCATAGCAAAACCCGGGATAGCGGTATTCCCACCATTCCTACCGTAGGGCCGAAATAGCCCCGGTTTAGAGATTCCCGCGGCAGGAACCAGCGGCTCAAATTTGTGCAAAAGCCTCTGGGAGGAGAGAGGGAGTGACGCACGAACTCCGTATCTGTTGGGTTATTAATCCTTGCCACGCCATAAAAGCCCCACCGACACCCCTCCCCGCTCCACTCTTCACAACAAAAACCTTCTCCGGTTACAACGAACTACAGCAGAATAGCAGCACCTTTACCAGTTCTATCCAATTCTTCTCAATCGTGCAGCAGCACCTGTCAGTCGCTAGCACACACTGATCTTCGATCATAGTAGATCCCCTCCGACATAGGAACATCATGGCGCCCGTTAAGGTACAGGGCCCTTACCATGGTCGCCGATTTCACACATCTGACACAACCCTCGCAGGTCGGAATCAATGGTTTTGGCCGTATTGGCCGTATCGTAAGTTCTCCCGGTGAGCTCCGTCATATGAACTCTCTGACAGTATCGTAGGTCTTCCGGAATGCGTTAGTATCCCGATGCCCTTATCACAGAGATGGGGGACCTTCGTCAGCCAATACAGATCAGGTAAACTAACCGGTGCACAGTATAAGTCTTCCAGATATTGACGTTGTTGCCATCAACGACCCCTTTATTAGCGCGGAGTATGCTGTAAGTCTCTTGCCCAATCCATTCAGGTCCAGCGTCGAATTCCTATGGCGGACGGGCCACGGCCGACACAGCTACCGCGCCAGCTTTGTGTATTGCAATACGCTGGTTGAGACACGGTAACTAACATGCTTATCAACCCGCAGGTCTACATGCTCAAATACGATTCAGCACATGGCAACTTCAAAGGGGAGGTCAGCTACAAAGGGGACAGCCTTATCGTCGATAACAAGTGCATCAAGATGTATCAAGAGAGAGATCCGGGAAATATCCCATGGAAGGATACCAGCGCCTATTACGTCGTCGAATCGACCGGCGTCTTCACTACCGTTGAGAAGGCTAGGGCCCACCTGAAGGGTGGTGCAAAGAAGGCATGATAGAAGCTAGCTAAGGAGCCTCCGGATCTGATGATCAGTGGTTCTTACAATCTTTTTTTAGGTGGTTATCTCTGCGCCTTCGGCCGATGCACCCATGTTTGTCATGGGTGTGAACGAGAATACATACAAAACGGACATTGACGTCTTGTCCAATGCCTCTTGTATGATTTTGCCCATGGAAGGAGTAATACGAGAGGCTAACCGCATTTGTAGGCACAACTAATTGTCTGGCTCCCCTTGCAAAGGTCCTACATGACAATTACACCATCATCGAGGGTCTTATGACTACCATCCACTCTTACACTGCTACCCAGAAGACTGTTGACGGCCCATCCGCCAAAGACTGGCGTGGTGGGCGAACGGCTGCCCAAAACATCATTCCCAGCAGCACCGGTGCGGCCAAGGCGGTCGGAAAAGTCATTCCTGACCTTAACGGCAAGCTTACCGGCATGTCCATGCGTGTCCCTACCGCCAATGTATCCGTCGTTGACCTTACCGTCCGTCTCGAGAAGCCGGCGAGCTACGATGACATCAAAGCAGCTGTCAAGAAGGCTGCTGAAGGCGAACTCAAAGGTTTGTTTACTAGGGGAAATTTGGGCGCAGAACTCGGGCTCATAGCAATCACAGGAATCTTGGCCTATACCGAGGATGAAATCGTTTCCACCGACATGAATGGAAATAACAACTCCTCTATCTTCGATGCCAAGGCTGGAATCTCACTGAATCCTCACTTCGTCAAGGTCGTGTCTTGGTACGACAATGAGTGGGCCTACTCTCGCCGAGTCCTTGAACTTATCTGTAAGCCTTCAAGATGTTGCATGTTGTAGAAACCAGTGCTAACTGTTAGCTTTAGCCTACATTTCTAAGGTGGATAGTGCTTGCTAGAGGTCGAGTTCCTATGCTTATAGGCAGGCTGTGAGGTCTTTTTCCTATAGTATTTCAAAAATGAAACAGTTTGTACCAATCAAGTTCCCATAGGTTCGGGTGAGGAGAAGTATAAAAGAATAAAATCCACAGTTAGAAAGTAAAATGCCATTTCTGCTCATTTGGTGGATCCTGGGGTGATAAGTGAATGGTGCGGTCTGCCGAACATCTGACACACCCTCATTGGCCAGAAATTTCGAGGTTCCTTTGTATGTGAATGTATCCTACAGGACATACAGCGTACTATGCTCCGTCCATTAACGTACATGTACAGCTTGACGTACAAATGCCCGGCTACAACCCATAGCGCTCAACTTGACTGGTTCATTCGCCTGGGTCTCCATAGTTTCCTTTGCGCCAGACGAATTGCTTGCGCGCCTTGCGCTTCGCTCATAGTAATCCCCATAGCTCGACGCGCGCTTGAGAGAGCGTGTAATAGTGAGCCCTCAAGAAGAGCGGCCGGAATCCCTTATACGCGGAACCGTAGCTGTGGGCTCGGGGTTTAGGGCTTGGTGTGGGACAGTCTATACTCCGAAAGCGTTAATTTCTCAACTCTTCACTTGACGCGTACTACAAGGCTAACGAACCAACACATCGCAGTATTCGCAGCGGCACCTTCTTCAGACACAGCTGACAGCCGTCAACTCCTACTGTAGCCTCTTGTCTTGGCGCCGTTATAACGTTCTGCTTCTACACAGTAGCCTGCGACTATACGTTTCTCCACTACAGCGAGACTGGCAACCTCTACGTTTCGAAAACACCTTGCGCGCGCCGTGGCCTCTTACCGATAGACCCAGCATCTGCCGTGATTAGCCCACTCTCAGGCCTGAGTATACAGGCCCAATTGGAGAGGGATTTGTACTTATTCGCCCCGCTTGTTTTCTACGACGACCTTGTCTAGGCATAGATCCGCATACGTTCGACAGTTTTACTGAGCATAGACTGGAATCAGGTGCTGGCACTTGGGTCAGAATTTCGGCCGTCATAGTGACTTCGCATACGATATGAGTTTAGTTAATGTGGATACGGATGTGGTAATGGAGGACGCTATTCACACCGAGGTTGCTCAAGGACAGTATGCAGTATCTGCAGAAACAACTCCGGGCCAAGAGCATTCCACTGGTGAGGTAGGGACCCCGATTGCCTCAACAGCACCACTAGGGCATCGCCAAGGTGAAGCAATGGACGAGACCGATGATATTGTTATATCAGAAGTTCAACCCTCGCCAATATCGACATCTGCAAATCCCCCAACCCGGACCGGGCTGTGTTACGATGTTCGCATGCGACGGCATGCCACCATTGACAGTAACGACGTCCATCCAGAGGACCCTCGGCGCATTGCCGTAATCTATGACGCCCTTGTCAGGGCCGGCCTCGTCGATAAATCAGAAGCTGAAGGACGAGATCGGGAGAAATCTCGTTTCCTATACGCCATTCCAGCGAGAAAGGCTCGGAGAGATGAGGTCACGCTTATCCATACAGATGAGCTTTACGATTTTATCCAAGGCACGGAACGTAAGTCCCAAAAGATACATCCCAACATGCTTTACTCATCAGAGGGCTTAAGTATAAGATAGTGTTGAGTAACGCTCGCCTCCTCGAGCTCTCTCAGGAGGGTGACTCGATATATTTCAGTCAGTCTTCGTTCTTGTGTGCAATTCTCTCATGCGGAGGAGCAATCGAGTCCTGCATGGCAGTTATGGGAAATAAGGTAAAGAATGCAATTGCTGTAATTCGACCTCCAGGGCATCATGCAGAGCGGAAACACCCGCAAGGTTTCTGCCTATTTAACAACGCCTGTGTTGCTACACAGGTGGTTAGGAAGAGTTACCCTAAGGCCTGCCGGAAGGTCCTCATCATGGACTGGGATGTACACCATGGAAACGGGACCCAGAACGCTTTCTACGACGACCCCAATGTCTTGTATATCTCCATACATGTCCACAAGGATGGAAAATTCTACCCCCTCGGGGGCGCTGGTGGTTACGATAGATGTGGGGCCGAAGCTGGCCTTGGCAAAAACGTTAACATCCCGTGGCCAAAACACGGTATGGGCGATGGCGACTATATCTACGCATTCCAACATGTTGTGATGCCTATTGCATACGAATTTGACCCGGACCTGGTCATCATATCTGCCGGGTTTGACGCCGCCGAAGGCGACGAAATCGGCCAATGCAAAGTAACGCCGGCTTGTTATGCTCATATGACGCACATGCTGATGTCTCTTGCTGGAGGCAAAGTAGTTGCACTGCTTGAAGGGGGATATAACCTCGACTCTATTGCCAAATCAGCCCTAGCGGTTGCCCGTACATTGATGGGAGAGCCTCCAGAACGGAAGATAACGAGCGTTCCTAGTAAAGCGGGGTACGACACTGTCCAGATCGTTGTCCGCCAGCAGGCTAGATACTGGGATTCGCTGGGCGATAGGCAGTTGCAAATACGAAACAACGCAAAAGCCGAGAGAATGCATGGTGAGTTTGCTCAAATTCAGGCAATTTAAGACGCTAACGAATACCGTAGATGTTATTCGAGCATATCAAGGTGAAAAGCTGTTCAGTAAATTTAAAATGACGAAACTTCACATTCTCCGGGACCGAATTTCTCGTTCTTATGATAACCAAGTACTTGCTACGTGAGTCGCTATTTAGCTCCCTTTACTTCCCGCTATGACTTATTAGTGAGCACTTAGATCGAGCCACTGGGAAGCAAAGACGATTCTTATAATTGTTCATGACCCGTAAGTCATCTTCTACCCTTTTCTGCAGTCATCGCTAATCGACAACTTTACAGACCAGATATTACTGGTATTCCTAATCCAACTACAAAAAGGCTTGAACTTCATGAAACGTGGCTTGTGAGTAATGTCAAATACATTTCGAGAGATATTAGCTGATTATGAAAGCATGATTCTGTGAAGATGTATATCCACTGGGCAACAGAGAAAGGTTATGCAGTTATTGATGTGAATATTCCTCAGTTCCTTACTAGTGTTGAGGTATATTTCTAGTTATTATCCTAACCTAAGATTTCATATTGCTTACTCTTTACAAGGACTCTGACTCCGATGCCAGCAAGGGAAAAGCTTCATCAAGACGATCAAAAAGCACTTCAGGATCGGACCAACTAAAAGATCCTGTAGAACTGCAGAAGCAAGCTATCGAAGTTTTGAAAAGTAGTGAGGAAGTTTGTTTATATCTTTGGGACAATTACCTTGAGTATGTTAACATCTTAAATATGAGATTTAAGTTATCTAATACTATTTATAGAGTGAGCACAGCGAAGAATCTTATTATTCTTGGAGTTGGTCAAGCTTACCTCGGTGTACTTCATCTTCTAAACAACAGAGGTAAGAAATCCAACTTAAGTGCTAAAATTATACTGATGTTTAAAAGAATGCTTTGATCGAGTGAAAGCTGTTGTACAGTTTATTGGTAATAGCCCGATCAAGCCAGTTCGAGGTACAATAGATGCTCCTCAGTGGTATTATTCAGTAAGTATATACAGTATTGGATTGTAGTTCTCGAGTTAACACTCTTTGTTAGAATTCGTACAACCTTGTTACTCCCAAACACCCGGTCTGGGAAAACTACTCTGTCAAAAAACCAAAGAAAAAATTTGGCCAACTGGTTAAAGCTAATAGCGAATGGGTTAATGACATGCTTCGTGATCATCAGCCCGAGGTTACACGCTGGATTAGCGAGCAGCTGGGTGAATCACCGTCTCCCATCTCGATTGAGGAACTCGAAGTAACTAAATTTGTATAAACTAAATTGATTGGGGAGGGTAAATAAATAATGTGTATATATGTACGATAGAGCTTGCGAACGATGTACAAGATAACCATCTCAATCGCCCTAATTTCAAAGGTTTTTTTTCTTTTTGAGAAAAAAAAGCTCTTTGTTGATTGCTTTCTATTTACTATAGCAAAACAAAAAAAAACCTCTTGATAACAAAGGCGCCTGTAACAAAGAATATAATGAAACTTGTCGGGGAAACCCCTTTCGCGCTGACATTTTTGGATGTCTATTCCTCGTTTTCGAATTCATTGCTACTCTCTGGAGGTTGGAGTCCAAAATGCGAATGTAGACCATCAATTTGGGCACTGTATTTTCCCAATGCGGTAGCGGTATTCATTCTCGTGCTTTGAATCAACTCTTCAAGCCTGTCAAGTTTAGAACTATGTCCATCTTGAATTCTATGAAGCTTCTCCATATCGCTTCGAAGTGCATCAGAATCACTACCAGCCTCAACTTTGCTGTTATTTTGAAGCTCAGACTGTTTATCAACCTTGTCTGTAAGTTGCTGAATTTGGTCTTGAAGCATCTTCTGTGTATTCCGCAATTGTTCAAACTCGTATTGAACATTACCAGCTTGCGGATACAAAACATGCAATTGGCCGAGCATACTTTTTGCAACATGCTCAGATGTGATATTGTTATATCTTGAGTCCAAGTGCTGCAGGCTAGATGCATTGGCTTCAACCTTTTCATCAAGAGTATCGGCCTTTCGCTGTAGCTGATCTATTTTGTCTTGGTGTAACATAAGATCATGCTCGTATTCGCGCCTACCGATTCCGACAACTTGAGGCTGGGCAGTGCTGATGTTGGGTGCTATCGGAGGAGCTGCGGCAGCTTTGGCTTTGATATCTTTAATAGAAGAATCTATCCGTAGAATGGAAGACTCTAACCGCGTAATGGCTCCACTGTAATCCCGTCGCACTTCTCCAAGACCAGACTCGAGCTTTGCTGAATTTTCTTCTGACATGTTGGTCACTTTCTCGATTTCTTCCAAAATTGCGTCATCTCTCTTCGGTTGATCAGCAATTAGATCAGCCACATCAGCACGACTAGAGTCCATCTTTGCGTGGAGATCTGACACCTCCCGTTGCACTTTTTCAATAGCAGACTGATCGGGGATCGTTGCCCCTTTACCGCCAGCCGGGCCACCCACGAATACACCTGCCGCACCCTCGGATTTGAACTTGTCTTGCTCTTTCTGAATGGAATCGACCTTCTTTTCGAGGTCATCCATATCCGAATGAGCTTGGTTCAAGGCTAATGCGAGCTGATTGCTAGTCTGTTCCGCTTCCGCTACGAATTGTAATAGCCCCCCAGTGTCGTCTGCACCATCCACAGTGTTTTTGAGCTTCGTGAATGCTGTAATCTGAGTGTCAAGCAGAGTAGCAATCTTCCGAAGTTCTTCTCGCATCTTGTCGACGTCAAGCCTCAGATTTGGAAACTCATCAAGCCGATTTTGAATCCTATCAACTCGATTGGTGAGACCGACGAGTTCGTTGGGGCGCTGTTTGAGGCTTCGCAACTGGTTCCTTAGGTCCCCAAGATCCGTCTGAATCTGTCCGTGACTGCTGAGCTGAGACTTCACCTCCGACAGTTCCTTCTCGAGTCTTCGGATGTATTCGCTCTCTACAGCAGAGGTGCTACTAGACGTTACTCTTGACGCAATCGCTTCAATGATACGGTTTCTCGCTGAATCTTCCTCCTTATACCTGCGGTTGAGGTCGTCCAGGTCTTTCTGAGCCCGGGCCTTGTTGTTAGCCTGCTGCTCGCTCAGAGAAGGGAACTTCTCGTGGAAGCGGCGACTGTGGTCGAATGCTTGAATTTGCCTTCCGAGTTCCTTTGCTGCGGCCTCGCGCTTCATGTCAAGCGATGATAACTGCAGGGTTCTGTTAGAAAACTCTAGCAACACCGAGTGTAGCTCAGTTTTCTGTTTAGGTGGTACAAAAACGGGTGTATTGGGCGTGTTAGGTGTTCGACTACCCGACCTGGTGCCTGAGCCCCCTTCTAAAGTATTTGCTAGATCCACATCCATAGCGCTTGCAGACTCGTTTATATGGCCAGAACGGGGCATGGCGTCAGCCCGCCCTGCCAGTCTAGGATCTAAAGCTCGTGGTTGACTCCCTTGCTGTTTGGGATGGTTTTGGGAGGTGTGTTGGTTAGGCTTATAAGGGCCTGGCGGCATTTGTTTATGACCTGCAATTGGGTGGGCATTTAGTATTTACTATTTCAAGTTCAACGCCTCTTGAAGAGACAAAGATTTTTGCGGGAGAGGGATGCGATTTATATGCCCTAAGCCCGCCCTCAAGCACCATTGGTTGCGACGCCAAACACGTAGGTGGCCATGGCTTCACATCAAGACAGGGCTCGAAATTTATTGGAACGTACCTCTAGGCCCTGTTGGGGCATTGCTGACGTCTGGTCCTCCTCTGTGTTCACGATGGTCTCGTGTCCAATCTCGGTCTTCCTCCCTCCGATTCAGTGGTGGCGAGCGCCTGTCATAGTTCCCATGATCTATACTACTGCGGCGACTGGTGGATCGGGGCGGCGGCGGCGGCGGTGGCGGTGGTGGTGGTGGTGGTGGTGGTGGTGGTGGTGGTGGTGGTGGCGGTTGGGGATACGGGTAGCTTTGTCTTCGATCTTGGCTGTAGTTAATTCGAGGGTCACGGGGAGGCGAGCGGCGGCCGGCATCGCCATAGTCTCGACGGTTGTAGCGCTCGCCGGGCCGCCAGTTGGGCATTTTGCCAGATGCAGCGGTACTCGAAGGGTTCTGGTCCGTAGTCGGTGAGTGTGCTTGGTTGGAGTCTGGGTGTGTGTGGGGGTATGATTGGCGAGGCTGTGGTGGAGTATGTGAAAGAGGAGCTGCTTGCTCCGTGAATCTTGAACGAGGGTTACGTGAATTGGGCTCTGAAGCGGACAACGCTGCATTGCCCAATTGTACGCCGTTTGAGCCAGTTGCGACGGCCTTTAGCTTTTGGCTCTGGCGCTCCTCGAACCAGTCCTGTGCACTGGCCCTTTGTTTCCGCTTCAGGGAGAACTGTGATACGCTCGGCGGTGTGTTATCGTTGTGTTTATCGTTACCCAGTTGTAGAGTCTCAAGTTGCTGCCAGTTCCGTAGAGCTGAGCCCTGCTCCTCCGGATGCGGCTTGCTCATAGTTTGAGACGATGCGGCCTGCTCACGATTGGAGAGCGAGTGGTTGAACATCTGACAGGACTTGCGCTTCACAATGCCCAGTATCAAACATTCCGCGAAGCCATGGTTCCATATGAGCTGGCTTATAGTTCGAGTATAAGGTAACTACTGCTCCCCATTCCTATTTGGGAAGGCGGTGAATTCCACGAATCTCTGCGGACCCAGTCAGCTGGGCGCACTTGGTGCTAGTCTCTTAGAAATAGCATACCTACTCCGTATCCGCGCCTGCTACTACCCAGCTATACCAGAGCCTCGGGATTCTGGCTGCCACCAATGGGTGCTCTACTGAATGACGGCCGGGGTTGAAGAGAACCACGAAAGATCCCAGAGACCAACAAACGTGGGAGGGTGATCGGTCGACGCCAGCCCACGATTCAAGGAGAGGAGAGTATCAAGCCCCTAGTATTTGCCGCAGTAGTGTCTGCGTGGGTTCAAAGTAATTTCGAGATACGGTGTAGACAATCGACAACTAAAGGCTTCTTGGTTGTGCACATAGTCTAGTGCGATTAAATAGACGGTGTTGACACTGCGGCTTAATTGCGGACAGTTAATCAAATGCGGCTCCAAGGGGTGGATCTCGTACATGAGCTCTGTACCAAGGACCGATTCACAGCGGAAAAGGCAATCAGCTCAGTGTTATGCATGGCCTGCGTTGTGGGGCCGCTGGACATCAAGGGCGCTTGGACGTGAACCGCGCGACGTTCACGCGCGCTGGAAATTTATCTGTCACGTGAACATTCCCACAGATATGGCTAGAGACTTCCCCATCGGGCACCCGACAACTTTGCATCGTCCCTCAGAAATGGCTGCAGTAAGCTCTCTCAAGACTCAGAGGCCACTGGAGCTGCTGACACCTCCCACAGGCAATTTCCACCGTCTCCGAGTCCAAAGAAATCCGGGGTCTGAACCTCGTAGCGGCCCATTCTCACATTCGCGGCCTTGGTGTCGAGCCAGACACATTAGAGCCCAGAGCATCATCCCAAGGCCTAGTAGGCCAGTTGAAGGCAAGAAAGGCTGCCGCGGTGATTCTACAGATGGTAAAGGAGGGGAAGATTGCTGGCAGAGCAGTCCTAATAGCCGGACCGCCCAGGTATGCCCTTTGCACCCTTGGTCGATCTCTGCACGCCCGTCTTTTCCCCCCATCTGGCCAGATCTGGAAGGGTATTTAGGCCTCAGGGCTAACTGCCTACAGCACCGGGAAAACAGCAATAGCGATGGGGATGGCGCAGTCCCTTGGCCCGGACGTTCCGTTCACGACGCTTGCCTCCTCAGAGATTTTCTCACTCGAGATGTCAAAGACTGAAGCTCTTACCCAGGCATTCCGTAAGTCAATTGGTGTCCGGATAAAAGAAGAGAGCGAAATTATTGAGGGTGAGGTGGTGGAGATCCAAATTGACCGGAGTGTGACCGGGGTATAATGCTCTCTATCTCGTAGGGAATGTGGACTTCCCGGGCCTATGCTGACACCACTCTAATAGGGCAATAAGCAAGGCAAGCTAACCATCAAGACGACCGATATGGAGACCATCTATGATATGGGCACAAAAATGATTGACTCTATGTCAAAGGAGCGCGTGATGGCCGGCGATGTAATATCAATTGACAAATCCTCTGGAAAGATCACGAAACTTGGCCGCTCCTACACACGTTCCCGGGATTATGATGCCATGGGTGCTGACACCAAATTCGTTCAGTGCCCTGACGGCGAACTTCAGAAGCGCCGTGAAGTTGTCCATACGGTCAGTTTGCACGAAATCGACGTCATCAATTCACGTACCCAAGGCTTCCTGGCTCTCTTCTCTGGCGATACGGGTGAAATCCGCAGCGAAGTCCGCGACCAGATCAATACTAAAGTCGGGGAGTGGAAAGAGGAAGGCAAAGCTGAAATAGTGCCGGGGGTGCTTTTTATAGACGAGGTACATATGCTGGACATCGAGAGCTTTAGCTACATCAACCGCGCTTTAGAAGATGAACTCGCACCAATTGTCATTATGGCCAGCAATCGCGGCAACTCCCGCATCAGGGGTACTACCTACCGCTCCCCCCACGGCCTCCCCCTTGACTTCCTCGACCGCGTTGTAATTGTCAGCACACACCCCTACTCCAAGGAAGAGATCGGCCAAATCCTCGCCATCCGCACCGCGGAGGAAGAGGTCGACCTCACCCCCGACGCCCTCGCCTTGCTCACCAAAATCGGCCAAGAAGCAGGGCTTCGCTACAGCGCAAACCTCATCACGACTGCTGCATTGATAGCGACGAAGAGGAAAGCACCAAAAGTTGGGATTGAAGATGTGCAGAGGAGCTTTAAGCTCTTCTACGATCCTGGGAGGAGTGTGAAGTTTGTTACGGAGTTCGAGGGGAGGTTTATTGGAGAGGATGGAGGTGTCAATTTCTCGGTGTCTAATGGAAGCGGGGATGCAATGGAGATTTCATAGGAAACAAGCTGGTAGATGGCCTTATGTCTCTTTACGATCCAAAAACAAAAAAGCTTGGGATAGAGAACGTTGTATGTACACTAATGCAGATACCACGGCGTAGTTTCCATTTAAATCTGGTGCCAGCTAGCAGAACTATTTCACCCGTGGAATCAAACCTGGGCAAAAAGGGAGCTCTAGAGCCAAGAGTTTGGGCCTATCCTCTCGGCGCACATCACAGTACAGGGTGTATCCCTTGCATTCTCCACGCCGTACGCTCATTCCACTGTAAAACGCCATCATGCATTATGAGTAAGAGCCCGGGATTGCCGGACGTCTTCGCCCCTTGAGGGAAAGACCTCTAAACTATAGGCCATACACGTCAAGGCCCGACCAAGCATTACTACTTTAAAGTTCTCCCTCCTAGCTTGTAGCCTTGGCTCCCCTGTTTCGCAACGCCTTTTCCCTTACCTTTTCCTTTTTCCTCGACATCTGAATTCGCCGCGCTGTCCCCTTTGCGTTTTATACCCGACCGTAGGGTTTGACCGGAACCTTGGAATTTAGGCTGAGCTTCTGAGTTCTTGCTCTCGGTCGAGGTATCTTTGCTTCGAAGGGGCTTGATTTCGTAGCCAAAAAAGAGCTTTCCTGGGGGGAGGCGGAGGGGTTGGGGGCCATTCGTCTTTCTGGGAACTGTAGATAATGTTGAGGGGGGTAGATTTGATGATGTGCCAGCAACTGGAGTAGACGGTTTTCCTTGTGGCGTTGAGGCTCTACTGCCTTTTTTGCCCGATAGGCGTTGTCCGCCCAGCAAGAAGTTTGGGGAGGAAGATTTTCCGCCCGCAATGGCCGCTGTAGAAGATGGTGCAATGGATGAGTAGTTAATGGCCTGAGCCATGGAGCCCTGATTATGCACAATTCCACCGTGGGGTAACACTCCTACAGTGCCTCTTCCACTAGCAGGCGTAGATGTTCCGCTACGACTTGGTTCCACGTATCCAACGGGGGCCGCAAAGTCGACCTCGATATCCGTTTCTAGGACGCTAATAGCCTGCTTGTCGGCCGAGGGCTTTACTTCCAACACAGCAATCTCGTAGATCTGGTCATTGTAAGAGAAGGAAAAAATGTCGCCTTTTGTTAATGCGGAAAAATTGCGCATTGCGTTCTCAAGAACAGCTTTAGGGTCTGAAATGTCGAGAAAAGAGGTGCTTTGAGGTTGGAGCTTGATAAACGACCCCGATGGAAGGTCAGTTGATTTTATTTGTATTAGATCGCCTGGTTCGAGGAGGAGAGTTTGCATTATCTATAACAAGAGGTTAGCTATATTACCCCAATATTGCCTGCGGCGGCCAAGTGTATACAGGGCCGCACAAAATATCTGACAAGCGGTCCGGAATCATACCCAGAATGGCAAATATATCTTGCCCTCTTCAGCAATGAACTCCAAGACTCCAGCATGCGTCATATTGTCCTTCGCCCCGTTGATAATCTCGAACAGCATGGGATACGTAATATGCAATCTTGTAAGTTTATCCAACGCACTTGGCGGCATGATAACCTTTCCCCCATGGTTCACGTTGTCCCGCTCCGGGCCAGGCATCATCACAACTGGATAGCATCTATAAAACTCATCGAACCGACGAGGCGCGCCAGCGTGCGCGTTCCTAGACGGATGCATGAGCTCTTCGCTATCATAAAAATTGCCACCGAACTACGAGACATATTAGTAATAAAACTTGCCCATTCGGGGATCTCTACATACCATGTTGATAGATGGGCCTTGGAGCCTGCTTAATCTGCGTTGCTACAGTACGGCCGATGATAGCGTTGTGTTTGGGCACGGGTTCGACTATATCCTGTCCTAGTGTTTTTGTGAGACTAGGGCGAGGAACTAGATACAAAGATCTCTATTTAGAGTTGAGAGGTTGGTGGAGAGGCTGGTGGAGAGGCGGAGAGGCAAGTGTGAAATGGAAGCGAATGGTCGGGAAGCTTGATGACGCGAGCAGAGCCGCAAGTTGCAGCTTGTCCTAATCAGGAATTGAACCTCTGCACCCAACTCAGCGCTCATCGACTACAGACGTCTACGGAGCATATTTAACTCATTTCGCCGCGATGTCCAGCCGCAGACCTGCGCCCCGACCAAACCGAGCAGGTGAAGCTTTTGCCCGGACCCATCACCTTGACGCCAGAGATGGGCCCCCGTCATCCAAGAAACCCCGCTTCGATGTCCGCAACCCCTCCGCCCTCGCTCCCGACGGACCAGAGGAGGATGCAATTCTAGAACTGGATGAGATTGGAAAAGGTGGGCAACGCACAAAACGCAATGCCGTGAACCTAGATGGGTACAATAGCGATAGTTCGAATGAAGGCTTTGACGCTCGAGCTGAAGCTAGAGCTACACAGGCGAAGAGCGGCAACGGTGAGGTAGAAGGAGAGGACAGCGACGACATGTTTGCGGACCCGGAAGAAGACCTCAGAAGCGGAGACGAGGATGGCAAAGGGAAGACCCTAGGGGCGAAAAAGAAGAAAGACGTGAGGTTCTTGGATGAAGAGGAAATCGTTGGGCAAGTTGCAGGGAGCAAATCAGGCGGGCATGTGTCAGCGAACTTCTCTCTTGCTTCAAGCGGGAAATCCAAGGAGGCGTATAGCAGCAGTAGTGAGGACGAAGGCCCGGTCGAAGAGGAGATCGACGAGGAGATCGGTGCTGGCGGACTAAAAAAACACGCACCTAAACTAGACGCATTCAATATGAAGAATGAAATGGAAGAAGGGCGATTTGATGCACAGGGGAATTTTGTTCGGAAAGCACAGGACCCAGATGCGGTCCATGACAGTTGGTTGGATGGTGTTTCAAGGAAGGACATGAAGCGTGCGTCAGAGGCAGCAAAGAAGCGCGAAGAGGAGCGGAGACGAAAGGCGCTGGAGGACGATCGCCTAGTCACTGCTGATGTACTAGCATCCCTGATTATCCGGTTAGAGAAGGGCGAGACAGTTCTAGAGGCATTGGCACGGCTAGGCAAAGGAAAGGAGAAGAAAAAGAAACCTAAATGGCACAGCAAGAATAAAAACCACCGAAAAGACGCAGATAACATGGACATCGACACCGAAAAAGACCCCGAAGATCCAGCCGAAATCCACCGACGCGCAGCCGTCGAAGCTATCACCGGTGCAGCAGACATCCTCCTCACCCGCGGTCAATCCGAGATCTACGAAGCTACCCGCGAAACCCTAACCCGCCAATACCGCCGCGAAACCGGTGACGACTGGACCGAAACCCGCAAAGATGCCCCTGACCGCGAAAGTGCAGACAGAGGCACCACCAGCGCTCCAGAAACCAAACACTGGGAGTACAAGTGGACCGACGGGAGAGATGGCGGGGAAACACATGGGCCGTACGAAGGCACAGCGATGGAGGCATGGCTGAACGCGGGGTTTTTTGGCGAGGGCGTCGAGTTTCGGAGGGTAGGGATGGGCGGGGCTGGTTGGAGCCGTGTGGCTGAATTTTTGTAGATTTTACACATGGGCTTTTGGGTTTCTTTAGCTTGTGGAATCAATCATAGCTTTCTAGATCCCCTTAACCCCTACCTACAAGGAAGAAAGGAACACTTTATTCCGCTGCTATCAACACCGTGTGTAAAAGTTCCTTCTCCCCCTAGGCTCCTTGCCTCATCTTTCGAGAAACCACCCCCCTTTTTTTTCTCAAAGGGGGGGGGTTTCCTCCGCTCGCGGTCTTGGCTTTGGAAACCTCCACTTCTGGAGACCATCTACTAGAACATGCTATTTTCAGTGCTCTGTAGAAGTGCAAATTACCACGATTCCCTCTCCAGACTCCCTACCTCCTAGTGTACGGCGTAATTCTAATATTGTAGAAAAACTCACATCAACCAGTCGAAGCCACCCCACTCGCAAGGTTCTCTTCCACACAAGCAGCAAATTAGCCGGAATTCAACCCCCCCACCTACACCTACACCTACGCATCGTATCACTATCTGTGTGGTGCGTGCACGATCAAGGTTCAATGTCAACAACCACAGAACCGCTAGGCGGGGCGCCGTCAACGGCGACGGATGCTGTGCTAAAGCCGTCTGAGCCGTTACCTGAAGGCTCACGGGTAGTGCATGGTGTGGATTTTAACGAATACAGTGAAAGAAATGGCGGCATCGCGGTAGAGGAGCTCGTCGGAAGGATGGCGGGCATGGGCTTCCAGGCGAGTGCTGTGGCAGAGGCGGCAAGGATCGTTGAAGAAATGGTATGTGGCTTCCCGTCATGAATCAATGCAATTTACATCTCTCTCCTAACCTGTCGACCAGCGCACTTGGCAAGACCCCGAAACCTCCAAGGGAACAACCATCTTCCTTGGCTACACTAGCAACCTTATCTCCTCCGGTCTCCGCGAAACTATCCGTTACCTTGTTGAACATCGTCACGTCTCCGCCATCGTCACCACCGCCGGCGGTGTCGAAGAGGATCTTATTAAATGCCTGGCTCCCACATACCTCGGCGAGTTCACAACCCCTGGCGCTCAACTACGCGCCCAGGGCCTCAATCGGATAGGCAATTTGATTGTCCCAAATAGTAATTATTGCGATTTTGAGGATTGGGTTGTCCCCATATTGGATCGGATGCTAGAGGAACAGGAGGCTAGTAAAAGCAAGGGCGATGAGGAACCACTGGTCTGGACACCAAGCAAAGTAATACACCGTCTGGGCAAGGAGATCAACAACCCAAGCTCTGTGCTTTACTGGGCTGCCAAGAACCAAATCCCCATTTTCTGCCCCGCACTCACAGACGGTTCGCTGGGGGATATGCTCTACTTCCACACGTATCGGTCCTCACCCTTGCAGCTCCGCATCGACATTGTTGAGGATATTCGTAGGATCAACACGATTGCAGTGCGAGCAAAGCGCGCCGGAATGATAATACTCGGCGGGGGCGTCATGAAACACCACATTGCGAATGCATGTCTAATGAGGAATGGTGCTGAGAGCGCAGTATACATAAACACAGCGCAGGAGTTTGACGGAAGCGATGCGGGGGCCAGGCCAGATGAGGCAGTTAGCTGGGGGAAGATTAGGGCTGGTGGGGATGCGGTAAAGGTGAGGGCATCCCGTGCTGTGGAAAAGTGTTATTTGCGGCTGACGCTGTGGTTTGTTTCTCTAAGGTCTATGCAGAGGCGACAATCGTCTTTCCGCTCATCGTGGCAGCCACGTTTGCGAAACAGAAGCCAAGATCAAATACAGCACCAGCCGAGTCATGACACTTTCTCTGTCTCTCTCTCATAGGCGTCTTCACCAGGGCCAACGTTACGACGACATGACTCTGCTTAGAGAAGAAATGACTAGTTTCCCATATCACCACCACCCCCTCCCCCACATGACAACTCTACCCCCAACCCACCCATCCCGCATACACATATATATTACCCCCCCAACCCCTAAGCCGAACAAACAGGGTAACCAACTTTAGTCCTTTCCGCCCCAGGAGCATCATCATCATGGTGTTGGGGAAGTGCCGGCACCATACCGCTCCTAATTTCTCAGAGATCACCTGTATAGCGCTCTAAATAAATCACAACAAAACCTTTCCGAACCAGTTGAGCCTCTGGTTGAGCCGCATTGTGAGCCGCACCTCACAATTGCCTCCCCTCCAGGGGCTGGTTCACCAAACCTAGTTGGTAAACGTATTCTTATCAACTGGGTGTCGTTGTTGTCCCAACGTATCGCCAATGTCTCCATCAGGGTGTTGGTATGAGTCATCACAGCCCGTTTCTTGATGGGATAGATAAGCACCTTTGGTATACCGGCGTACCTCCTTCTTGGTGGAGTCGTGGTGGATTCCTCGTGTTGGCGCAGCGAGAATCGGATCGGTCGGGCGGTCGGTCGGAGGTTTTTTGCTTCCTGTATATCCCCCCCCCATGTTCCCTAGCTAGTTACTGTTTCTGTGGGCGCATATCGAATGAGAGATTATTGTTCTTTTGCTTGTGACCCTTGTAATGAATGACTTTTGTAGACCCAACTTGAGACGTTCCGATGCAGTTATTAGAAAAGTTTTTTTTTTTTTTTTTCTGTATGGCTTATGTGTTTTGGGACGGGAGGTCCCGTTCTGGATGTAGGATCGTGGTATTAATTAATCCAGACTAGGACTATACGAAGCAGGACGCCTTTTTATATATACATACACACATACATGCATACATACATACATACATACATACATACATACATACACACAAGGTCCCAAGGAGTGATTCTCATGTTTTAACCCATGCGCGAGCTGTTTTTTTCTAACATTTTATCTATGACCCCTATCTATTCTGATGGCGCTTACTACGACTGTGTGCTACGATGTGTTTTTTTTTTTTTTTGCCAGAAGTGTACTATTTTTTTCTCTCATTTAAAAAAAACCACGTAGAAAAAAAAAAAGCAAAACCATGGAAAGAGAGTGCTGCCCTTATAATGCGTACTGTGGAGAAGTTATCGGGGCTCGGTGGGTAGGATGCTCAATGCTCTCTGCTCGGGGTGCTCTCTCTATGCTACGGGAAAAAAAAAAAACGAGGTAGGTAAGCTACTCGCGCCAAGAATCCTAGCTAGTCGCCCGGGCTCAGAATCTGCCTCCACAATATACAAAAAGTCCCTTTTTTTATTTATTTATTTTTTTTTTTTTGCCCCAGGATATATATATATGCTCTCGATTTAATTCCCTACGTATTGCGGTTCGAAAAAGTAAATATAATATATTCGGCGCCAATGTGTCATTGGCAATATATATATATATAGACAGATTATATTTTTTTTTTGCATGATTGATAAAACAAAGTTAATAGGCTAAAATGTCGCTGGTTTTTTTTTACTATCGGAGCTTGTTCCTCCTCCTTTTATGTGCCAAAAAGTCGCCTGTGCCAGGGACTGATATGTTAATGGATTACAGATAAGAGGAAGTTAGGTTTTGCGGTGATAAGGCTTTTTGATATATATATAATGCCACGGCGAGTATAAGGAGTGGAGATGCATCCCAAAAAAAAAAAAAAACAGCCGCCGAAGCGTTAAGATCTAGATGCTTTTTTTTTTTTTTCTTTTTCTCTTTTTAACCGGCATCCACATTGATAATAGCAATAATAATAATAATATGGACGCCGGTGGATTCCCGTTTCAGCCTAGCTACCATCATCTGTACTCTTAGCACCGATAGAATCTCCCCCCACTACTGCTACCGGGTTTATGTCATACTGCCACAAACCATCTCAAAAACTGTACAGTATAGCGGTTGCGGCTCTGATATATAAAATCCCTATCCATCGCAAATTAGTCGACTGTTTAGTAAATTTGTAATACCGGGGGAAGTAGCCTGGAGTTTCCCCCCCCCCTCCCCTTCCCCCAACAACATTCATGAATGTTTTCGTGTATAGTAGTGTAAGTAATAAGAGCATTTGCCTAGCAGCTTCTAGAGTATTCTGTTTGCTACCTTAAGGAGTATATAGTAAGAAAATGCCTTCAGCTGGTGGTGGGTGGGGAGGAGGTTAAGCAATGCGATTGTAGGAGCTCGACCACTGCCTCGTGCCCGCCCTCTGCCGCCCATGACAGCGGCGTCTGATCGTAGGTGTCCTTGGAGTCCACGTCGACTTTCTCCGTTGCCAGCAACAGCTTGACCACTGCCTCGTGCCCGTCTCTCGCCGCCCATGACAGCGGCGTCTGATCATAGGTATCCTTGGAGTCCACGTTGACCTTCTCTGTCGCGAGCAGCAGCTTGACCACTGCCTCGTGCCCGCCTTCTGCCGCCCATGACAGCGGCGTCTGATCGAAGGTATCCTTGGAGTCGACATCGACTTCCTCTCTCGCCAGCAGCAGTTTGACCACTGCCCCGTGCCCGCCCCTCGCCGCCCATGACAGCGGCGTCTGATCGTGGGTATCCTTAGAGTCCACGTCGACTCCCTCTGTCACTAGCAGCAGCTTGACTACCGCCTCGTGCCCGCCCCCTGCTGCCCATGACAGCGGCGTCTGATCATAGGTATCCTTGGAGTCCACGTTGACCTTCTCTGTCGCGAGCAGCAGCTTGACCACTGCCTCGTGCCCGCCCCCTGCCGCCCACGACAGCGGCGTCCGATCCTGGGCATCCTTAGAGTCCACGTCGACTTTCTCTGTCGCTAGTAGTAGCTTGACCACTGCCTCATGCCCTCTCTCTGCCGCCCGTGACAGCGGCGTCTGATCGTAGGTATCCTTGGAGTCGACATCGACTTCCTCTGTCGCCAGCAGCAGCTTGACCACTGCCTCGTGCCCGCCTTCTGCCGCCCATGACAGCGGCGTCTGATCGAAGGTATCCTTGGAGTCGACATCGACTTTCCCTGTCGCCAGCAGCAGCTTGACCACTGCCTCATGCCCTCTCAATAACGCCCATGACAGCGGCGTCCGATCGTAGGTATCCTTGGAGTCGACATCGACCTCCGGACTCTCGAATAGTAATTTGATTATATCCATTAACCCAAAATATGCGGCATAGTGTACACCGTGAAAATCCACAGGAAAACCCTGGCTATATCCACGCCACCGCCATACTCCAGGAACAACAAATAATACTTGGCTTGCACAAGATACTTTGCGCTTGTCCAGTAGAAACATTAATGCTAGATCATGGAGATTTCGTTCGGTCTCTTCACGGATATGATTTCCCACGTTTCGAGCGGCATAGTCAAGTAGTGTATTTTCCCTCAGCCGACATTCGAATAGTTCATCGGTAGAGCAATGGCCCTCACTAAACACATCAAGTGATAAATACTTGAGACATGCTATTCCGATATCCCGTCGTGCATCTGGGAAATGTTCTGCGCCGCTTCGTTCGAGGTATTCTTGAGTGGTTTTATGAACCAAGCCAACGACATTCGTTTCTTCGTCGATTTTTATCATCCCCGCGCAGGCGTTGACGACTACACTCTGGGGTGTCAAAAGCTCCTTAGAAATAGATCGATCGCCGGGTTCAAGGTAGTCGACAGCTATGGCATGTAGGACTTCTTCGAGTTGGAGAGGCCTAACGGCGTACACGATCCAAGATAAAGCCCGCATGGCAAGTTTTTTGGTAGGCTGTTGCTTAATTCTCTCCATGGCTTCGTTATAATTATCATCGAGTGTCGCTGGCAACTCACGTAACGCCTTTCTAACAGCTCTAAGATGAGTCTTTGAAGCTAGAGACTCGACATAAAGTCTCGCGGCCAGAAACCTTTAGGTATATTAGCACTCTAAATAAAGGGAAGTGCGAATGAATCAGTACTGAACTTACATCCCCTCAGCTTTCATTACAACTTCTTGCAGAATATCGTTTTGGAGGCTGGAATCCTGTCGACAAAATTCAAATAAAAGATGTTTAGACTTGACTTGCGCTTGAACGTAGGCTCTGATGTCTGCCTCGCTAGCACGTATTTCGATACGAGTCGATCCCGCTAGGATTCCTGCAAGGTCGTCGATATGCCTTGATGTACACAGCAGACGCAAATTGGAGACAGAGTCCTCCAACTTGGTAAGAAGGTCGTTCCAAATGATCTGCCCATTCCTATCGATGCATTCATCTAATGCATCGATAACAACATACACCTCGGAGCATTCTCTAGTCAAAGATTGAAGCAACTCCAAATACTCCGCACAGGAAGGTGTCGTTCCCTTTCCACGATGTTTTTCATAAAGAGTGCGTACGTCCTTTGGGATGGCCTGCATTCGCTCTACTAACTGCCGAATGATTGCACCGATGAAGTATTCGATTCTTTGTAACAGATTCTCTTTGTGGTTGCAGTAGATGAATGTAAGCCCTATGCCTCGGGCGGGCAAATCGTTTTCAAGAAACTCGATCACAGCCGATCTTAATGGTCAATCTCGTTGCTCATGCTTGAAGGTTCTAATGTTACTTACGCGAGCACAGTTTTGCCAACACCGGCTGACATCCGGTCAGTTTTTGATCGATCCAGCTCTGAGATCAGACTGATACAAGCGTGACTCACGGCTTCCTAGACACCAGATGGTCTTCTTGTTTCCCTTCGCCCACTCAAGAAAGTCCAGGTGTTCAAGCAGCCATTGCCCAGTTCCAGTTTGTTTTTGATTAGACACATCCGCCTGCTTTAACCAGAAATTTACCGATGATAACCAACCGAGTATGCTTCGAGTTTCTTCGTCTTAACTGCTCGTTAGCTATTTGTATTGGAAGAAAGCCAAGAAATTATCTGGAATAACCAGCACCTTCCCGCCAGCGTACAAGCAAATCGACTTCGCGGCGAATATCTGAGATACCGCCACTAGACATTCGAATTAGCCTAATCTTTGCAAAACATCACTAACAAATCTTGGGTGTATACGAACACTTGTAGGACTTGTAAAGCTAAATCGAGGTTTGAACGAGCCTCAGAAACAACTCGTTGGATTTTGCTCAGCGTTTCCTCTCTAAACGGATACAACGCTCTCCGTACGTGGCGTCGCATTGCGGATCGCACACCTGGCTCGAGTGGTCCTGTGCCCTGTACTTTTCTTAATTCGTCTCCGAGCTTCTCTAAAGCCCCATTGATAGAGTTAACATTTTTCTCCACGCTTTTCTTTATACTCATGCCAAACCTGGCGGGTGGTTGGATAGTCTCCAATAGGATTGTTAAAGTTCTCTGCAGGCTCTCGAGCGATGCACACATATCTGAGATATCATTATCTTGGTCCTTCCAGGATCCATAGTACCCCAGAAGTCCCCGCGTTAACTGTATGCCGAGCGAAACAATGCCAACAACACTGCCCGCTACACCTAAAGCCTCAGCCATAACTTAGTTGAGCCCCTTTAGCAGAATTGCCGAAACGAACAGATAGAGAGAGGATGTAAAGAACAAGAGTTTTGCCAGGCGGATCTGAAGAATGCAGTTTCGAGGTCTCTCTTCCGTTAAGATCGCCCAATTGACAGGTTGGATTGGCAATGAAGGCTGACTAATCTAACCCTCCTATTTTCCCGATTCTCTTCTTTCGTTAGCTAGGAGGGTGCTGTGGGTCTGGGTAGAATGCTCGATTGACTTGAACTAGAGGTTGGCAACGAGATGGTTGATGGCTGGTGAGTTGACCCTGTTCGCGCGGCTGCTCCGGGCGGCGAGAAGAAGAGCCGTAGCATCCAAAATAAAAACAGCCGCCGAAGCGTCAAGATCTGGACGCTCCTCTCCCCTCTCTCTTTTTTCACCGGCATCCCCACCGATAATAAGTAATAATAACAACAACAACAACAACAACAACGGCAACAACAATAATAATAATAATAATAATAAACCAATAACTAGAAACCACGCCCAACCTGCTCGACACTCCAAACCAAAGAAAAAACAAAAAATAAACTCCATATCTTTCTTACCCCCAAATTTTTATCCCCTTGGGTGTAGAACTCAAATGCAGAGAGAGAGAGAGAGAGAGAGAGAGAGACTACAAGAGATAAAAAATAAAAAATTAATAAAAAAATAAATAAATAAAACCCCCCCCCTCTCTCTCTCTCTCTCCCTTCCACAACCCAATCCGGTCAGGAAGTTCGCAAACACAAAAACAACCCCCCCCCCCCTCCCTCCCTCCCTCCCTCTCTGCTAAGCCGTCAACTTCTCACTCTCTTTCTTCGACCCTGACAAAACACTACTCGATCAAGAGAGAGGTAACCCGCACGCTCCCCGCTTCCTTTCTCTGTGCATGCACCGAACCAGGAGGGGTTCTAGTGTTGGTTGGTTGGGACTGTTGAGCAGTCACGGGCTTGTATGCGACCTTCCTACTGTGTCTTTGGCGCGCGCGCTTGTTGCGATGCTTGTTCTTGTTTCTTGTTGTGTTGGCCTGGATGTCCTTTTTGTGCCTTCATAGAACCCCAACCCCCGCGCTTCTCCTCTGGATCGTCCCGGAGTGGCTTCTAAGCTCCTTCGTCTTTTGTCAGCCTGGTGCATATCTGCCTCCTGTCTAGGCTTTCTGTGTACTATATCCCTTTGGCAGCTTGCTGACTGTTGTGCTTCTATCCCTTAGCTCTTCCGCTCTACAGAACCGACTGTCTACCTAGACGAGAACCCCCCCCCCCCGCTTTCCCCGCGGAAGGCTAGCGCGAAGCTCGTAATTGTTTAATCCCACGTCTGTACGACTTCCCACGCCTCTGCAGAACTAGCCAACAACTCTCCCTACCAACCCCTATGACCCTAGGTGTACTCTTGTTAATCTAGCAATCTTTCACAGCCTCTTCGAATACTACTAGATTCGCTCTGTCTGGTTCTCTCTACTTGTCTCCTCTACTATCAGCCAATGGCTCGCGCGAAAGGAACCGGAAACCATGGCGTCAAAATTGTAAGTTACCTGCCTATCTTTTGCAATTGCTTACTGCAATGTTGTCAATCCGTCTTTCCAGTTCCACCCCCTCTCCACCTGTGCAAAGATATACCGGGCTCTAATCATTTCCTTGACCGCTTCCCCCGGGCCCCATTTTTGCACACAATCTATCCAGGATACACTTTAGATATATATCTCCATTTTTCTTATTTTCTTGTCCTACCCTCAGCCCCTGACCATCAGTCTATACCGTGCTCTTCCCAACACGTCTCGCCTTTGCTAAACCCGCTTCCCCGCAAGCCTCCAGCGCTTTTGTACAGCTTCCAGGAGTCTTCCAACACCTTACGCTCGCTCAAGGAGCAAAGTGTCCGGAGACTTCTGGGAAGTAGCTGTACTAGGGCTTCCCTTTCCGGGTGGGGTTTTTCTGGTTATTAGGACGCAACTAACAACTAACAACTGGCTGATGTAGTCTTGGACTGCCGACAATGACCGAAAGGTACGAATTGCCCTATACACCGTTTTCCTAATATCCGAAAATCATCCTAATACCCCAATCCCCTTCAGCTTCTACTCAGCATCATTGACAAATCCAAAAAACACGACGTCAAAGAGCTAGTTGCGCTCTTCCCCGGTAACGCACCCACCTCCATCCTCCACCTACCAACACAACCCCCACTAACCCACATTTTCCTTCTTTTTTTTTTTCAACCACAGGAGGTACCACTAAAGCCCTCGAAGAGCGCATCGCCAAACTCAAACGCGAATCCAACGCGCTCCTCACCACCATTGGCATCGACACCAACCCAACCCCACGAAAGCGCAAAGCCGACAATGACGACCGCCAAGTCCCATCCCCAAGCAGCAGCAGCAGTAGCCCAATGATGGTGAAGACGAAGATGAAGAAGAAGAGGATTATCAAAAAATCCCCTTCCCCCTCCGAACCCGTCAAGAAACAGGAGGATCCCGCAAGTCTTTATTACGCCCTACCACCGGCGCTCAGCGACCATACCGACGTCGATGGCGGTGATTCAGACGACGGTTCTGTCTTTGTCAAGTACGAATAAATAAATAGCTAGCTAGTTGGCCCAAGAGAGGATTAGGAAATTTGTTTTTTTTTTCTTTTTTTTTTTTTTTTTTTTTCGCTCGTTATTATTAAAATAAAAAAAATAAAAATAAAATAAAAAATAGTAGTAGTAGCTATATACACATCATTATTTCCCCCCCTTCGTTTTACAAGAGAAGAGAGATTAGTCCTCTTGAATATCCCCTTTCGCGCTATCGTCCACCATCCGCCAAACCCGCCATACAGTTGCGTGTGTCCCTTGACACTTTCTCATAACCCCTCTCTCGCAGGTCAGGTCAAGGTCAGGACAGGATACGGACCCGGTATTCCAAAGCGTCTTCTCTTTTTTTTTTTTTTTTTTCGTTTGGGGGTTTAGACGTACAGAACCACAGTATGTATGTATATATGTATATAGATCGTTTCTTGGAGGGGTGTTGAGCGGGCCATGCAAGCAACCCTTTGTAAATTCGCGAAAAAGGGGTCTCCGCCAAAGCTTGCTTCACCGGGTGCTTGGAGCTCTAATCTCGCATAGCAAAAAAAAAAAAAAACGTGTCAAAGGAACAGTCAGTCGGCCCGTTTGGGGTAGTCAAGAGAGGGGGGGGGGGAAAGGAACTTGCGATTTTTGGCAGACCGGGGTGGTTGGGGAAAGAAGGGGGTGGGGGGGAGGGACTGTGATTTTAGGGACTCGTTGCGGTGGCGCGCAGAAGAGACGACTGCGCTTTCGGAGCTTGTGTGGTGGGGTGGTTGAGAGTAAAATGCTTGCGTCTCGCTTCTTGCGAGTCGTCGGACGAGGCTATTCATATTCGCGCGCTAGGCATGCGGTTGGGCAATGTATGATCTAGCTAGCTAAGGATCATTGGCAACAAGTATCGCAAAGGTCCCCTACGGGCCAGTAGAAATTGCCCGCCTGGCACTCCCGCCATCACTCCCTTTAGACATCCTAACATTCAAAATCCCTCCTGGGGCTTTTATTTCGACTCTTTATAGCTTCCAATCTCCCCCCTCGCACCAGGGAATTATCTACTCTAGGATTCAGGATCTCTCTCAGATCTCTGGATACTGCAATACATATGTATATGCAATTGACTGTATTCTAGAAAGAACTTAAACGTAATATAGTAATCACTTTCCAATGTCACTCGACGCCAACCGAGGGGGGAATACCGAGACACCGAATTTCCGCGATTCTTTACAATTGGTATTGGTGCTACCCAATTGAAGGACGGCTTGGGAGAGAGGCAGCTCGAGACGAGCTGAAAGTCGAGGCAAACTCCCGGAACCGGTTGACGTAGTTTCGAACCATTGGCATATCAAGAGCTGCTGCTGAAGGCCGTCATTCACCCTCTGCTGTGCCATCTAGCACAGCTACAACTCTCCCGCAAGCTCACTCATATCCTTGCTGCTGGCTTCACCTCCGAAAGCCCTCCCGATCCTATGGCCGCCCCGAAAACCTCAAAAACCGCCGAGACTTGAACAGGTGGGGATGGAGGTCGAGGGGGAGAGGGAAATGGCGTTGATTTTATGTCGTGGCCCAGCGGGGGCCGACGAAGCGGCAATTCTCTATTTGCAAGCTCTAGATAGCCTCCGTCACATTGCCATCCCACACGCTCACGAAATGCCGGTACTGGTTGTCAACTGCAATATCCCTGGCCGTAAGCCCATCATTATTCCTAATTCCCCTTTCCAATCCCCCGTGCTCCAAGAGTAATTTCAATACCTCCACATGGCCCATGATCGCAGCACAGTGGAATGCCGTGTCACCGTCGACGGCCACAGCATTAATGTCTACTCTATTTGTCTCCAGCAACATCCGGACTACTCCCGGGCCGCCATGCTGTGCCGCCCACATTAGAACGGTGCAATCTCGTGCGTCGTTCGCTTGTGGATCTGCCCCTGCATCAAGCAGTAGTCTGAGGATATCCTCGTTGCCGTGTTCTGCAGCGCGATGAGCTGGTAGGCATCCCCCGGATGTTCTTAAGTTGGGATCACTCCCATTTTCTAGCAAGACGCGGACTGTGACTATTTGACAGGCGTTCACTGCCATGTATAGCGCTGACTCGCCTCTTTTGCTCTTCCAGTTAATATCAACCTTCCCTGTGCAGAGCAGCAACTCGACGAGGCCAGCCTGGCCACTTTTGGCAGCTAGTAGCATGGGCGTCTCGTCGTTGATGCAGCGAGGATCTGGGTTTGCGCCTCTAATCAGTAGAAGATCTACTATGCTTCTATGGCTCTGTTGCGTAGCAAGGTATAGTGGAGTCTTTCCAGTGGGATCCGTCGATTCTATGTTAGCAGCAGAATCCAATAATTCTTCAACTGTGGCAAGGTGGCCATGCCAAACCGCCAAGTGAAGCGGTGTATATCCTCGATTGTCCTTTAGTTCCCTTGTATCACCCGCCGCGAGCAAAACTTTTAGGGTGTTGACATTTCCAACCATAGCCGCCTTGTGTATTGCTGTGATTCCCGATGCAGTCGTGGCGTGTATGTCAGCGCCGCCTTTCAGAAGCATTTCGCAAGCAGACGCCCCTCCTTCTTCGGCAGCACTTATCAGGGCAGTTCTTGTCCCGCCAGCGCCATGATCCACCTTGACCCCTCGTCCTAGGAGGGCCTGAATAACCTCTACTTGCCCACGAGAGGCCGCTAGTACTAGGGGAGTGTCGCCGTGGGCGTCTTCCGATTCTATTCCAGCCCCAGCCGCGAGTAAGAGCTCTACCGCCTCGGCGTTCCCCTGGAGAGCAGCTCGATGAAGCGCTTGGAAGCCCTCAGTATCCATAAAGTCAAACCTGGCTCCCGCTTTTAGCAGGACTGGAATGATCGGTGTCCGGTCCTTAGCCCAAACAGCGAAAATGAGTGGTGTCTGGCCTCCTTTCAGCGAGTGCTCTATGTCCGCGCCGCGATCGACTAAAAACTGTACAGCGACTGTACTCAATGACCAAACTGCTCGCATTAGAGAGGTCCTTCCTATACTGTCTGTCGCTTCAATGTCGATATTTTCGTCAAGAAGCCGGCCGATGACATCTACACTCCCGCTCTGACAAGCGTGGTGGATTGGCATAGTATTTCCCTCGTCTACCGCGTTAATATCTGCACCGTTTTCAAGCAAAAAGTCGACGATCCCTATGCGTCCCCCCATACAGGCGCAATGTAGCGGAGTCTCTCCCTTTTTACTTCTCGTGTCGACTTCTAGCCCTTTCGCCAAGAGCAATTGCAGAATCTCCAGCGCACCACAATAGGCCGCAAAATGGATTGGAAGCCAGCCCTTGGCCGATGCAGAATAGATGTCGGCTCCGCCTTCCAAAAGCGACTGTGTTATAGCCACTGCAGCCTTTGTAGTAACTTCCAGAGGGAGTTTGTTGCCACCTTTGTTATTGTGCATAGCTGAGTAGGTGACTGTCATCAGAGGAGTATGCAAGTTAACATCTGTAGCATTAACGTCGGCTCCATGTTTGATGAGCACATCAACTACACCCTCTTGTCCATGAAGCACTGCTTCATTAAGCGCTGTGCTGCCCTCTGCGCAAAGGTTCAAACGCACCATTTGCGGTATGCATCGTCCAGTACTTTCCAACAACGGCTTAAAGGAATCAAATTTGTCTTTAGTTTTTGCCTCTGTATGAGCTCCACGTTCTAGTAACAGCTGTACGACTCGCTCATGACCTTGGGATGCTGCCATATGTAGTGGTATACCCCCGTTCGATGACCTCTCATTAACGTCTGCTCCTGATCGTAGCAAAATCTGCACCATATCCCCTCGGCCGTAGAATGAAGCGCAGTGAAGGGCGGTGTTTCCACATGCATTAGCGCTCTTGATCTCGGCCCCTTTTTCCAGTAGCATTCTCACAATGCCTTCATGCCCATTCATTGCAGCTTTAAAGAGAGGCGTCTCGTCATAAACAGTCTTCAGCTCCCAGTCCGCGCCGTGATCCAAAAGCAGCTTCACAAGACGCTCGTGACCACACGTTGCCGCTGTCTCGAGACCCGTTGCCTTGCCGAATCCCTGCGTATTAACGTCAAAGCCCTTGTCAAGCAATAGGTGTACCACAGTTTCTTGGCCTTGATCGCAGGCTGCACCCAGAAGGGTAAAGCCGTCATCGCTCGAGATTTGCAGGTCAACGCCGCGCTCCAAAAGATGCCCTAACGTTGACGCGTGGCCTCTCCAAGCAGCCCAGTGCGCCGGAGTTTTGAAAGTGCCATCTGCCTTTGATGGGTCCATATTTCGGTCCAGTAACACATCCACGACTGTGTCTAAACCTTGAGAAGCCGCCACGGCTAGTGGTTGAAAATTCTCCGGTGACTCGCCAAATTTATTACACCAGCGAAAGAATTCAGGCTCACAGGTGCTAGCAACTTCTGCCGCGGCACATACCCTTTTATCATCCCCCAGTAACTCAAGAATCATGTCCAAGAATTTCGTTTCAAGTTGACCGCGAATATGATGGCCCCAATAGCACGAAGCATATTCAAGAAATTTGAACTGCTTCCGTCTTTCGTTCAAAGGGACTTCGCCGAAGCAGGGTCCCGAACGGAATTCGTCAAACAGGAGGTATGTCAGGCAAGTTCCTGCAATACTAAGTTGCATATCGGGGAAGAGGGCCTCAGTTTGTCTGCTAAAATATTCCTGTGTAGTGTAGTGCACAAGCCGAATGACCTGACTCCCATCTTCCATGGTTACAAGCCCCGCACAGACGTCCACAAGCAAATGTGCCCGTATGAGATTATCCGCGTCCATTGTACGCTGTCGATCCTCTCCTTCGACGTATGCTGCAGCAAGAGCATGGCGAAGCTCGTCAACCAACATGGGACGTTTGGCATGTGATATCCATGCAAGAACAGTCATTCCAAGCTTAGATCGACTAGGGGATTGCTTCCTGATCCTCTGAAGTGTTTCCGTATACAGTTCAGAAAGACCATTTGGCATCGTTTCCAAAGCCCGTTTGACCTCTCTGATTGTCATTTGATCGCGGATACGCTTTATTTGTAGTACGGCATAAAGGAACCTGGAGGCAACCAAATAATTTAGTGTCTACTAGCTGCGATTTTCATAGGTTCCTAACAACCGGCGTATGAATACTTTGGATGCTTACATTCCGCCAGCCCCGGCTGCAATGGTGGAGACAATCCGTGTTCTCAAGTCTTCTGATAATAAGTCCGTCAAATCTTCATCGTCTTCAATTTGGTGCTCAATATAGGCTCGTAAATCCGGTTCGGTAGCTTGTATTTCAATTCTTGCATGGCCAGAGAACGCTCTCTCTACATCTTGGGCGTGCTGGCGACTTGTGGCGAATATCTTGATGGAGGCTCGCTGGAGATTTCGAATGACCGTGAGCAAGATCTTTCTCTGGTCAGGACTGCACTCATCAAGAGCGTCAATAATAATATATGACCTTCCAAAAGTTTTGCAAATAGAAAGTATAAGGCTTTCGAGGTCCTTCAAATTGGGATTCTTTTTCATTGGGGTCAAATTTTCATATAGTTCTTCCAATGGCTTGAAGAACGTGTCCTTCAACAGCACAAACTGCTTGACAAGATTGGCGACGAGACTTGAAGCCGTTTGGAAGGATTGATCCTGGTAATCGCAGTAGAGAAAAGCAACGGCTGCATCGCTACTTGTACAGTGGTTGCTAACGTGGTTAACGACAATGGAGCTGTACCAGCGTTAACTTCCGTAGCGGCACTGGAACGGGTATCTTACGTCAAGACAGTCTTTCCCACCCCAGCTAGCCAAAGTATTAGCATCGAATGCCCGACTCCTAAGATTGTAAAACTTACGGTCCCCAGGACACCACAGCAGACTAACAGAGTCATTATGCATCCAGTCTATGAAACGTTCATTGCATAGTAGCCACTCCCCGGTACCACTCTGACGCCTCGAGAGTACGTCTTGCTGCTTTGGTCGCATATCAATTGGTGAGAGCCACTCCAGAACCTTGGTGGTCTTCTTTTCTTCGCTTTGTCAGCTTTGGAAAAAGTGGGTCCTCCAGACTGATACTAACCCCGTTTGTCCTGCCCCAGGGATCGAACTTCCTTGAGGACCTGAGATGTAGTAAAGCTTCACAAAAATAATCAGCTACTTGCGATACTATGGAATTATAGAAAACAGGGTAAAATAAATTAAAAAAAAAAAAAAAAATGACCAGGACCAAAAAAGACACTTACAACGTGTCGATTGTCAAAGCCTGGCCGAAGATGCCTACGTGTCTCCGCAATAAACCTACCATGCGTTGAGTCTTCTCTTCGGAGAAAGGCCATGCGAAGTTCTTCATCTTGGCTGAGAAGCCGGTTTGAGAAGCTTGCTTCAACATCTTAACCCGTAGCCTCTCGAGAACTTCTCGGTATTCTTCCGAATCATCGACTGACAGGAGAGACGACGAGCGATCTTGAAAGATCTTCTCGGATTCCATATGCTCAGTCGCCTTATCCAGCTCTGTTAGAATAGTTTTCAGGGACTTGAGCTCCCGCAACACATCGTCGACAGCAGAAGATGCATTTTTAACGCAGCTGATGTATCTTGAACTTATCGAATACACTTCGATCGTCAAGGAAAGCAAGCCGGCGATGCCAGAAGCTATGGCAAGGACTTCTGCCATGGCGACTCGAGGGATCTTGCGGTGACACCAAGATTTGAGGTTGCGATGCGATGGAGGGGTTTTTGGTTCTGAGCTAACATGGCCAGTCTAACCCAAAATGAAAACAGAAAACGGGCCCAGTATGAAAAATCAAAAGCTGAATACTTCCAATCCCAGGGTCGGCGATGTGGCGCAGGGCCAGAATGTGCTCTCCCAGCAGCCTAGGCCCCGCTTCCAACCAGCGATTGGCGTATTGCCGACCGTGGCAAATTCGACAAGCTCGCCGAGTTAGCCATGCTAGTGAGGCGCAGCCGAACGACTAGGTTGTACTAGTATAAGCTTAACCTTTTGATAAGCTTACGGGCAACTACTATAGTAGTAACTACAACTAGTCATCAGCCAGCCGTGAAGAAAGCGAGCCACTCGTTCGCCGATGAGTTCAACCCATCAAATCTCCACAGGGTCTGCACAGGCAGCCATCTCGGCTATACTAAACAGCGCACAACTAACCGCCGGGAAACAAAGCGCATAATACAAAGAGGAGGTCGATGGGATGATATGGCGCCCCCGGCTCGCTCACATGCATTCCAATACGGCTCAATCAATAAACCACCCAAGTGGTAATTGGTTGGGTTTTTGTCTTGCCTGCGACAACTGAGACATGTTGCGCACAGACAGTGTAGTGTGCCTTACCAGTTGCCTCCAGTGTCTTACCCGCTCCATTATCGCTGCAGCAAGTTGGAGCTGACAGGCTGCCGCGGCTCCCCCACAGCACGTGTTGGGCCTAGCGCACCCGCGAACCCCCGCTAGCAGACAAGGCTCGCACCTCCAGACCGGGGGCTGATCGTGCAGCCTTTCCTTTCCTTCAGCAGATTACATTCATACATACATACCTGTACGTAGTACAACAACTAAACTTGGTTGTTGTCGACATGTGAAATAGAGCTGTGTAGCCATGTACATGTGCCAGAGCGCCAGAGATGCTGCTTCTGAAATTCATCACTACCTAACCGCCATACTGACAGACACACACAGCCCGACAGCAGCCTCGGGATCCGCTCTTATCGGGTCCAAGTCAGTTCGCAAGGCTGGCTGGCTGGCGGCCGGCCCCCTCCACGATTCATGCACCGCTCAGCCTCTTGCTGCTGCACGCCTATCTTGAGTACGTGATCCACCTGCTATTTTTACGGCCTTAAATAGGTTGGAGCCTACGCCCGGGTTCTTCCTTCCAGATCGCTGTTCACCCAAACTACCTTGGTTCTCTTTTGTTTGATTGTTTGATTGCGACACCCCATCGTTTTGATAATGGCGACGGTGACTCCCACAGGCGTGCCCGGTACGGATGGGAAATGCGGATCGCAGCACGGGAACCCCCCTTGTCTGCCGATGGAAGGAGGAAGGCTTTGCTGCGGTGTTAATGGGTTCGTCTAATCCAACTCGTTGCGGGCCGCCGCTTAAGCTTACGGAGGATGTCTGTGCGACAGCTTTTGCGGAGGCAACGAGACTTAGTGAGTGTCATTCTTTGAAGCCTGTTCGTTCGCATGCTCTCGGGGCTGATCTTGCATTGTCCTTGACATAGCTGCCTCGAAGCCAACGGCTGTCAATATGGCTGCCTCGAGCCATGCGCATTTGATGAGACGCCCTGTTCATCAAAGCCCACCGCATCTCCAACATTCATACCTTCAATCATCCGAAACACAAACTCAACCACGGCAGCTCTCACCAGAACCAGCAGCACTCCAGCCACGAGCACAGGGCATGGCATCAAAACCGCAGTAAAAGGCGGCATCAAGACCGCAGTGAAAGGCGGCATCGCCGCGGCCGTGATCGTCTTCGTCGCCATCCTTGCTGCCCTCATTATCCGCCTCCTCCGCAGATCCAGACGACGACGCCGCCGCCACCAACCTATAACGACTCGCCCACCACCAGGCTCGAATCCAATACTAAGTGCGAATCCATTCAGGCGCGGAGAGAATGCGGATGATATTTCAATCCATTAAGAGACTACAAAACGGGATTCGGTGGTCGTAGACGAACAGGTGGTGGTGGTGGTGATTCTCGCATGTGCAGAAAAAGGGAATTAACACCCATGCATTGACGGTTTAATTATGTGAATTGGGTTTCGTGGTCGGAGTTTCCTTTTCTTTGTGTTTCGCGCCCCCTTTTTATGCGAAAGGATCTCGAAGGTTGTTGATAGACGCTCGACTTTGGTGTGGAGAGAGAGAGAGGGAGCAATTGGTGCCGCATATTTTGGATAATACCACCACAGCCTATTTGGACGCAAAACAGTCGCATCAAATTATTTTTCTCCTCATTAAAAAAAAACCTCTCATTTCGCAAAAGAAAACACTAGAGGCGAAATTTTTGTACAGCTACCTCCCAGAAGTCTCCGTACACCCCCCCCACCTTACACGCTCGCTAAGGGGAAGTGTCCAGAGACTTATTATGGCGGAGGTGGCCGTACCAAATAGGCTGAGGCTTGTTATAATCGAACTGTCTGCTTGGGAATCTCATCTCAACAGAAAAGAATAGGGATCTGTTCTCATTTCCGTGTTACGTTATTTGAGAGAGTTTTTGCTATAGAACTGCAGAGTATATTCTCAGCAAAGAAATTAAGAAATTGAATTCAAACAATCCAAAATCGGAGAATAACGAAACACCCCCCCCCGCGCGCGCTATGTCTTTGGATGAAAACCTATCGTCATACGTCAATAGTAGCGCTACAAAGTACCGTACTCTTCCAGCGCAATTCGACCAACAGCTGTCGTGAGTCCAATTGCATTATAAGACTGAGAGACGCGACGTAGAATGGCAGAAGCTCTCCGGGCTGCTGCAGGGGCGGGAATTGTTGTATAGGAAAGTCTTTTAAATCGTAATTGAGTGTGTGGATTAGCGTTAGTTCTGAGGCATGTTAGAGAATGAAGCAATGACATCAGATTATTGGTTGGTTTACCATTCAATGCATTACCGCATCTATCGGGGGGGTCGTCGTAATCGTAACTGTATATGGGTATGGTGCCGTCTTTTGGGCCGTGTTCCTGGAAGCTGATGGCGAACCACTCTCTCTTCATCTTCGGCTGGTCAGAGAGTATAAGGTCGCCTTTACTAATGAGCCACCGGAGTTGATCCTTTGCCATAATCATATTGTTAATGGGATCTACAACGCGATCCATATTGTCATGAAGAGCATCCGAAAAAGGCTCGTTCACGGAAATTCCATAACTTCTTGGACAAGCACTCATCCTGCAAAGACCTCTGCTAGTTCCTTTCTCAATGCCGAGAATTGCAGCACCGCGAACCACAGCTGTCCACCTGCGTGGAATCAGTTGTTTTTTCATTGCTCATGAGAGGTGTTGAAAATCTAGCTTACGAAGTGTCTGGCCTCTTAACTTTCAGACCATTTATTAGCTCGAGAGATCCTTCGATCGACTCCTGCAAATATCGGGATTCCGCGAAACCACCCACTAGGAAAATACTCTAGAACGAAAGTTAGCCAGATGGAAAGGATTTTCGCCGTATAATGAGTTTATACCCTGCAGCGCCTTTGTAAAAACTCCATTTGTCCAAGCTGACCCTCGATTAAATCGATTATCTTGTCGATACGAGGCTCAAAAAAAGATTTCATAACGTCACTAGCTAATATTAGTAGAGAATAGAGTGTTGATGCAGGGTTACGAACTAGGTAATCGTGATTTCGCCTTGTTCAACTCTGTTATGCAGGTCCAGGTTTTCTAAAGGGTCCGGCAAAGTCATTTTCATGTCTGGTTGGCCCTTCTTGAATTTTCTTTTGAGAATATTGAAGCTCTTCATAAGCTTGCGCATTTGTTCTCCTTCTCTATCGAAGGACGTAATCTTGCCACGGGCTTGCGCTGGGTCCAGTTTCAAATAGTTTTCCTCTCCCAGAAGGACTCTTAGCCAGCTTTTGAAAGCTATATCGATAAAGACAGATCCACATTTAGAACCTATTAAGTTATTAGCCCTATTCGCTGGACGTCGAGATGGTGCTGCTGTTAAGACTACTAACTAGTTGCTCCTGTTACCGGTTCAATTTCAAAGGTCGGTTTCAGCTGCTTGACTTGATATGATATCGTGTCCTTAAAACATCGGAATTAGACATCGTGTTACTTCTACTGAATGGATTTCACCTACAACTGTTCCTCCGCCTGCATCGCATAGCACAAAGCACTCGTTTTTCTATTGTATGTTTGAGAATCTGCTACCAATAGACAGTCAAGACACATGCACGTACCCTTAATAACTGCTCATCGTCAATTTCATCGTCGGATTCATCGTCAATCTTACTGTCAATCTCACCGTCGATCCCACTGTCAAGCTCGGGGTCAAGTTCCTTCAAATATCTAGCTGTATAGACTGCAGCTGCCTCTGGCTCTGAGACTAGCAGCATTTCTCTCAACTTAGGGAACCTCTTTTTGTTGAATCCGGCTCGAGTGACGGCTCGAAATATAGAGTTTTTAGCTCTATAGGACCAGCCCTAGATGGGGAATTTAGTGCCTTTATAACAAAGCGGAACGCTATGACATACTGCAGGAATAGTAACGACAATATCGACAGGTGTTTGGCGTCTTATTTGCGGCTTAAAGCTTTGCTCTACCCTCAAGAGAGACTCAAACATTCTAGTAAGATAATCCCCAACAATGGCCTCAGGCCCCTTCCACGTATATGCCGGCAAGGGTCCGGAATTTTTAATGTGATGAAAGTCAAGATTATGCATCCCCTCCAACGCCTGCAAAACGAAGTCAACCTCTTCGGAAGTGCTAGAAACCTCCAATTGGAGTTTGGTATGCACCATGGCGACGGACTTGGCGTTCACGCTCGCACCCCATTCTGGTCCGATCGCTTTCGAGTATGAGATGACGCTTGGGATTTTTTCATGGTTCTCCATCCCTGGGCCCCAGACATCGATAGCGACGATGTCGTCCAGATTAGCTCTGTTTCCAGCAGCAAGGGCGACCGCGACCCCTGTTTTCCATTGTCAGTCGTAGGAGAGGTCCGACCCTATTTGGCGGGTGGTATACCTGTAGATGTCGTGCCATAATCAACCGCTATGACTAGACGGGTTTCCTGTACCTCGGGCAGTGAATCCGCCATCTCCATTGCTAGAAAAAGGGGCCAAAGATGTTTGTAGGTTCCAGCACTCGCTGGGCCTGGTGGGGGGAACCTGACCAGAGAAGCCATCTCACGAACGACTCTTGGCATGCACGTGAGACAAGTCGAGGCTGTTGTCCACGCTGTCTCGTCTCAGCCTTGGAAATTGCTCACTCCAACTCTTCTGCGCGACGAACAGATTCGTTTGCTCGCTTTGTGATCTCTGATCATGGTCTTCGGAATCACTCTCCATAAGAAGGATAAACACGATCGAGGCAAGGGACCGAAAGCCTTCCCAACCTCACCCCAACCCCAAGAAGCCCCGATATCTTCACCAGACAACCCTGACGTACGGCAGAATGCGCAGCGAAGTGGGAATGGTGAACCGACTGGAGAAGTCTCCGACGAACAGCAACAGACTACGCCTAAGAAACGCGGACAGTCGAACAATCTGTCCCGCAAGCCACTAATCCCAAAATCTGGTCACCATGATAACATGGAACAGGGGGAGTACGGCCCGCCTCTTGGTTATTCTCCAGGCGAACCAACTCGTATTTATAGTTATGATACGACTGCGAACCCTGGTGGGAAGTCCAGGTCGCCTTCGACACCAGAAGGCGAGAATATAAGATCTAGATCATGGTTAACTAGCCTGTCTAGCGGAATGAATCGGGGCAGACAAAACTATGAGACAACTGAGCTGTCGCCCCCGAAACCGTGGAGTCGGCGAGGAAACAAGGGCCGGAGTGCCGTATCATCGAACGAAAGTGAACCGTCTAGTACCGGTGTTCCAGACAAACCAGACCTTGATGCTCATACTCGTCTTCGAGATGCGAGCATTGATGAGATCCCGCCATCGCAGAGCGAGGAGTTACAGAGAACAGAAACTAGACAAGACGAGGAGGATAGTAGTTCCCGAGCAGTAAGGAAAAGAATATCCCGTCGTCTCCACAAATTCAACAGAGAAATTCCTCGTTCCTGTTCATTTGAGGAAATCGATATGGCAGTTGATGGTCTTATAGAAGCGTTTCATTCTAGTAATAAAGTGGTACGCGAGACCAAGGAAGCTCTCAGGTTGAAAACGGAGAAATATGAGTCCTTGGCAAAGTCTAGAAACGAAGGGGTCCGGAGAGAGAGGGAACTTGAACGCAGGATGTCAACATTGGAAAGAGAGAAAGAGAGAGAGAAAAGGATCTACACCGATGCTGCAACATCGGCCCTGAGAGATGATTATAAGAAGAACCTGGAGGAGCGAGAATCCGCTTGGAGAGTGAAGGGAAAAGAGCAAGAATCCGCTTGGAGAATGAAGGAAAAGGAGCAAGATTCGTTTTGGAGAGCAAAGGAAAAAGAGCAACAATCTGTTTGGAGATTAAGAGAAGAAAATTACAAGCGTCAGTTGCATGAGCATGAAGGGGTGGCCAAGCAGATGAAAATGCTCTTAGAAGAGCATCAATCCGAATGGAATGGGATGAAAGATCAGTACGATTTCCAAATACAAAAGCTGGAGAACGAGAGAGGAAGTTGGGAGAATACATACAGGGATAATGTAGCGGAGCTTGATCGACAGCACCAAACGAGAACGATCGAGCTTCAGAGAGACACGGAAGAAAGGATTAAGAAGATTAAGATGGGGTGCGACGATGCAGTCACTGAGCTGGAAGATTCGATAAAACAGTTGAAGAGTGAACACGAGGGTGAACTCGACCGGCTTAAGCTAGAACACCAAGAACATATGGCTCGTCTTCAGAGTAGGTTCGCAGAGGAGATTGAGAAAAAGGAAATGGTTTGGAGCGATAGGGTGTCGAAACTAGAGCGAAAGTTAGAAAATACAGCAAACAGCTTAAACGCAAAGATTAGTACTATGAGGGAAGGGCGCGAACGGGAGGTGATGGAAAAGGGTAGGGAGATAGCTCAGATTAAGGCCAATCATAATACCGAGATGGCGCAAACGATACACCGGTATGAGGCCCAGCAACGGAAAACGAGAGAAGACCACGAATCTCAGCAAAGGCAAATGAGAGAGGAACTTGAATCCCAGCAAAGGCGAATGACGGAAGACCATAATGCTATTGTAGCAGCGCTTGGAAAACAACGAGAAGAAGAACAAAGGGACCTATGGAAACGTATTGAGTCGTTAAAGGGGGCACTAGTGAAGGGGGATCGTTTCAAAGCCATGAGCGACCGCGAGCTTGCCCGTCGTTTCCAAGATATAGCGAGTGATGTTGATGCATTTGCAAGACTTCGATGGGACGATGGACGAGTACGAACTTGGCCCTTTCCAGAAAAGGCGTTCTCGAACTCGGAAAATCAGAGAAGAGACAAACAGTACCTCTTTCAAAACACTATCTGGGTCATCCTCTACGAGAAGATCTTTTGTACACCATTTCGGGTGCTGGGGAAGGAAGGGAAGTCCCTAGAACAACAATGGATGGCTAACTTCGGTCAAGGTGAGCTCCTTGTTTAAATTTAACTAACTAAACATCACTAAGTTGAAAAAGATCGGAAGTCTACTGGAGCACTAGCTCACGGCCCAGTACCCACCAAAGACTCTGAAAAATGGAGGTACGAAACAATCCAAGAATGCCTTGACGCAACCTGTCAGGCTCTCGAGGAGGGGGATGCCAACTACAACGTGAAACGGGATTACGAATTGTCTTTGAAGGAGACTACAGACGACATGCTTAAGGAGCTGGGAAGAGTTTCCTCTGTGAGCGAGGTTGATAAACAAAATTTCAGAAGCCTGGTGACGAGAGCTGCAAAGTTCTGGCTTGAAGTCGGGCAACAACGATATAGACTATTCCTCGTCATGTCGGATTCAGGCGGAGAGCCGTCGCGGAGTGGGCAAATTGCCTCGAACAAAGACTTCACGCAGAAACTCGTAGTCGTGCCAGAAGTACGACGAATTGGCAGCGGGCAGGGGAAGGGGCTGGAAAATGATGAATTGGTTGCAGATTGTAGAGGAAATTTCAACGTGTTCAAGTTTCGTTGATGACTTCCTCTTGGTTGATTTCGCGGAGAGGTTGTTTCATTATGATTGTCCTGCTTACGTCGACTCTCCTAGCCCTGTACACAGCCAATAAGCTGTTCACACTTCCCATTTTCTCGGAGGATTTTACGGTTTCAGTATTGTCATCTCTAACATTACTTGATCACTCATGAGTGAACGATGTAAATAAAGTTTACGCCTATGGTCCCTTCTCATGCCAACATTAATCCAACAGTTGATATATCCCCAATTACAAACAGTGCTAGCTTCGTATCCACTCATAACCAAGCTGCGGGGCAGTGTTCATCGGTTGACTAGATGAGGCTGAAGGGCTGTGGGCTTGCCAGCACATCACCGATTAATCCCCACGCTTTCGCGGAGCCTTGCATACTCCACAACCTCAACCTCACCCACAATCGCAATATCAAGGGTGAGTGAGCCCATCCCTCAACCTCACAGAGTCTATTTAATCTTAACATTGCACCAGGTCACCTTGCCTCACACCCAGCCTACCCCACCGCGTAACAACCCCACCTCAAACAATGAAGATGCGCAACCTATTCAAGAAACCCAGAGACCAAGACCCACAACCCCCGCCCGTAGAACGCGTCCCGCCAGGCGATCTCCCGGAGCAATTCGAGCCTGGTCGCAAGGTCAAGCCCGTAGAAATACAACAACTTGCTGAGTTGATCCGCAAGCGCTACGAGCTGGACCTCGCAATTTGGGGCCTTCGAGACTCGCCAGTGCGCGACCGGCCCAAGATCGTGGATAAGATGCGCCGCTCGGACGCCACGCTGCTGAAAATACAGCGGACGATACACTCGTGGGACAGGCGTGATATATTCGACTCGGACAGCGACTGGCAAAAGTTCAAGGAGGTCCAGTGGCGGGTGATGGTGGGCGATAAGCGGATTTGGGCTCAGGACCCGCCCTGGAAGGATCAGGAAAATATGTGAACTGGGGACGGAAATGCGGAATGGGTAACGACTAGACGGCCGTCAACTGTCTCCTGAAGAATTATTTCGACGTTTATACAACTGATTCCATGCAGCGTCATACCAATTTCCTGCTGCTTCTATACGGCGATCCGCGATACTTTGGCGTTCAACAGTGGAGTGCCCGAGCGGCTCTCCACCATTGCCCCAGCGGCGACAGCACCCCGCTGCCAACGTCTCATGCTGCTGCTAAGGATTCTATTAAGCCTAGGAGCATATAAAAACTCCTCCGCGTTCACTCGTTCGTATTAGTTAGCTAGCAAGCACTCCAAGCAAAAAAAAAAAAAAATACAATTTTTATCCTACTAACATTGACCCTCCGACGCTACCTCCGTGACTTCTAATTTCCAGGAAAAGAGAAGTTATGTGTGCTTACAGTTATCGATAAGACCCACTATCCGCGTTCTATCTGCACACATACATACACACACAATAGGAAATGGGGTTTTTTTGGGTGTCGGTTTGTACTGGTACACTCCGCCGGCCACCCCGTTTTTGGAACGGTCACCTTATTTTGGAGCAGCTACTCCGTTTTCAAGTAATTACTATAAAGTATTAATCTAGCAAGCTCTATTAAGTGAAGAAAAATAAAATGAAAATAGGGTGTCGGTATGTCCACTTCAACAATCTGCGTGGCCACTCCAATAATCTGCACGGCCACTCCAATCTACATGGCCACTCCAACCTCCACAACCACCTCCTATCTTACTCAGTGTAGCCACTGCAGAGAAGTATCGCTTGAGATCGTGAATAAGATAATCTAATTGCTTCTGTAAAAAGTCTGCCATACCGAATTGACTTGGTATTGCTGTCTAAAGCTTGAGCATTAAACCTGGCGCGCCGAGAAATCACGTGATGCCGAGTCGCTCTCCTATTTCTATCATGTAGAGACTTCCTCTCTTCTTTTCTTTCTTCAAGCGCCTAACCAGCCTTCCTCTTGCAGAAGTGAGGTAGATCTGCAAGTAGTAACCTACCCCGACCCCTTGTATATGCTGTCTCCCAGGGATAAAGTATATACATCATGTGTCGGCATGTAAAAAGCGAACAGTCATGGGGGACTTTAAGCCTCTTTCTGGCCTAGAAGTAAAATAGGCGGCCTAAGTTTGTCTATAGGAAGGTTTTGCTGAACTTTACTGAGATGTCGGGCTGCTTCAAGAAGGGTTATTGTCTTATGGTAAGGTACCGCTCTCTGTCCTAAGAATCCTATAAACTTCATGTTTTTCGTTTACACAACTAATATGTAGCGTAGGAGATAGTGATAGCATTTACGACGAAATTCCCGTCCGCCAACCAAAAGTATGGCGGGCCCGGGCGGACTCCTCATCTACCTGTCTGGCCCCCGGGTGGGTTGCGCAGTAATGACTTACAGAGGCTTATGGTTGATGCTTCAATATCCCCAAGGGGTCCCCTATTATACGGGCGTGCCCCCCAACCCTAGGCCCGTCTAGCAACGCTGTTTGGATATAGGGCAACAATCTCATGTCCCTACAGTCTCGATCTTTACAGCCACGGTTCTACGGTCTCACACAGCCCTGATAATTCGTTCTGTTTCTTGAGAAGAGATAGCCATTCGGCGAAGAACTCCGGTGTATTTGAAAAAGGAACTGGGCCACGCCTCTTTTCGATTGACAACTGTATGATACTCCACGGTGGTCTTGAACAGGCGTTCGATTCCGGAAACTCCGCCATTATACCGGCCAACCCAGTAGAAAGACCTACCCAGCAGTGAGCGGTACTCGTTAATAAGAGCGCAAGAAATCAGAGAATACCCACGGCGCCTTTGGGGTATCTTGGTCTGTTAGATGAAAGGAAATCGACTTTTCAACGGGCCACGGTCCCTCTGCCCGCTTCCTTTACTATCACTCCTCACGTCGCTTTTACGCCGTCGATACTACCAACAGCCCGGCTGGGAAGGGGTGTGGGCCAAAACGAAGACAAGCCGACCCTAGCCTACGCCTGGAACATACCTCCGGCAGTCAATGTCACTCCGCCTTGCAAAGGCTACGAATAGTGGGGTTAGTGACGATATGATCGAATCACACGTTCAGTACGTCCAACCGTCTTCCGGCGCCCGAGGAAGAAGAAATTGCTCGGCGCATACAAGAAATTAGAGAGAGGCAGATTGGGGGAAAGGAGGATGGAGGAGAATGAGGACTAGCTAAATAGCTGCGCAAGAGACATCAGAAAACAGCTACCGCAATATAGTGATGTGAGACAACAACGTTTTCTCCCAATTTATCATCCGTAGACTTGAAGACCAAACAAAGTCCGGCTGACTACACTCAACGTTTGATGCTGTATAATGCTAGCAGAGAAGGTGTTAGGGGGAAAGCAGGGAGATGGCAGGTAATTACCAAATGAGCTCCTGCAACATCCCGTTCTGACATCCGTTTGCTTGCCATTTTTCTGTACATAGTACAACCCCCCCACCTTCCACCTCCACCTCTCACCTCTCACCTCCCATCTCCCACCTCCCACCTCACTCGGCTCTACAGACGCAGCCAGATAGGAAACATGAGCCAACTCAGGCACAGAGAACCCGATACGAGCCCGCAAACAACACCCCTCGCAGCCCTACCGCCACCGCCAAATGCGAGGGACCACCTTTATTCACAAGCCCCCCGACCACTGGCACTTAAGCCTACAGAAGACTTAAATGTATCTTCTGCAGCGCCAACTGAGCTCGGTGGGATTTGCGGTGGTTTGGCTAAGCTATCGATTGTACCTAAAGCCCGAGGGCTTCAAGGTAGATACGAAGCTCCATCCAACCAAGCTAAGCAGGAATGGTTACGATGTAACTCCACCCAAGCATTCCGCGCCGTATTTGCAATTAGCTAACGGTTAAAAGTTTTAACAGCCATGGACGAGGCCAATGATCGTGAGCCTGAGTATATATTCAGAGCACACGTCGCAAAGGACCCGGACGGATATATCAGAAGCGGCCTGGAAGTACCCCAATTTCGGTCGCAGATGCATACATCGGCCGGGCTAAGCACGGATAATATACCTCTCTTGCACGGCGATTTCAAAGGGTACAAGGTTGGGAATTTCGTTATGGACCTAGAAAAGCATCTTAGGAATGAGGAGGGGAAATTCGAGTCACCTCTTATTTCCACTAGTGGAGACATTCAGTGGTCGATCCATAAAGTCGGGCAGAGGTCCAAGAAAACCCAAGACCACTCGCCCAAGGTTGCCGGCCTTGCCATCTTTAAAACGAAAATTATCCGGCAGCACCCTAGGGCTACACTACTTAACATGAAGCATGTCCTCTCCCACCTCGATCGCTTCCACAACGGGAGCGAGATTATCGATCAAAAGCGTAGAGATTGGGCCTTCAATAGCAAGGAGCATATTTCATGGGGATTTCTACCTTCAGAAGCTCTAGTCAATTGGGTTACATGGGACGAATTGTATTCACCAGATATATCCTTTTTGCCGAATACGTTTCGTTGGTCTTTCACGTTGGGGGTACTGAGAGAACAAGAACCTGAGGAAGTGGATCTTGACAGCCTTGCTAACAGAATCACTAAGTTTGCTACTCTTCTAGCAGGTGATGAAGATCAGCTGGTTTCTTATTTTGAAGGATTAATTGTGGACCCAGGCTCAGGCTCGATTTTTTGGGGGTACGATGTTTCATATCGCGGTAGCCAGGCTCTTAGCAGTCGGATTGGTTGAGATAAAAACCGCACAAACCCTATAGTAACATGTTGGAACGATGGACGGAGTAGATAGATGTAACTGAATTTAGTCTAGCTATGAAGTACCGTGTGTGTGCCGATATAAACACGGTCACACGCTAAGTTTTTATGTCCGCGCATAAGGTAATGCTCGAGCGTGATAACGCGCTTCCAACATAACAACCAATTCTGCCTTTGCTACAAAGCAACAACACTTTTACATTTCCGCGGACATGTTGAATACACAGGACATTCTCTTTTTTTTTTTTTTTTTTTTGCATATATCCTAACCAGATTCCCGTTATTTGCTCACAGGGAGTTTATGCAAAGAAAAACAAGAAGAAAGCAACGTCCCGGAAATAAGAGAGAGAGAGAGAGAGAGAGAGCACATGCCAGGGGACAAGGAAGTACATGTACATACAACTCAGAAGCAAGCAAGCAAGCAAGCAAGAGGAACGGGGGGAAAAATAAAATACGGGCTGGTTATTTTAATAATAATAATTATTTGTAGTCCAATAATTAATTACCCGCCATCTAACAACTAACTCGCCCATCCAATTAATTAGTTAACTCCGTTTTTTGTCCAATTAACTAACTTTTTACCCGCCATCTCTAAAAAAAAAAAAACAACCAACTACTTCTTCTCGTCGCCATCAAAACAAGACCACACACACATACACACACACACACACACACACATATCTGGAAAATTTTGTTATTATTATTATTATTTAATTTTTTTTTTAATTTAATTTAATTTAATTTTATTTTATTTTATCGGGGGGGGGGGGGGGGTGTGTAATGGAATTTTTTTTTTTGGAAATGTGGGTTGTTTTTTTGTGTAACGGTGGCGCGGGATAACAGGGGAACAGGCCTGCCGTGTT
>JAJDFF020000159.1:1533-72365 GCA_021527025.2 Geoglossum cookeanum
CCCCCTCTCTCCCCCCCTCCCCCCCCTATCCGGTCGGCCGGCCACCCCTTCCCTCCCCCCGCCCCCCCCCCCCCCCCCCCCCCCCCCCCCCGCTGCCACTACTCCCCCGATTTCTCAGCGCGTACCTACCTCGAGTGCTTGGCGTCGTTCTCTTCTCATCCTGCCCACTATCCCGGTCGGGAGACTTTGAGAGTAGGATGTAAGGAGACTTTTTTTTTTTTTTTTTTTTTCTTGTCCTTTCAGCCTAGTTGTTCCCACTAACGCTGTTGTCTTTGTAGTCAGTCGAGACCGCTTCAAGACGAACGGGGTAGAGATCCTGGCTCGTTTCCGATTTTCCCCCGTCGTTTAGTGGTGGGGGTTTTTGGGGGAGTTATAGGGGGTAATGGGCAGTGGGAGTTATAGGGGGTAGCGGGGTAGTGGGAGTTATAGGGGGTAGTGGGGTATTGGGAGTTATAGATGGTAGTGGGGTGGTAGTGGGAGTTATAGATGGTAGTGTGGTGGTAGTAGGAGTTTTAGAGGGTAGTGGGGGTAGTGGGAATTACGGAGGGAGTGGGACAGTGGGAGTTGTAGAGGGTAATGGGAATTATAGGGGGTAGCAAAAAAAAAAAATAGTAAGAATAGTTAAATTAATAAAATTAAAAAAAAAAATAATCAACCAATTAATTATTAGAATAATAAAAAATAATAATGATATATATATATATATCAGTTGAGCGACAAAATGTGAAAAACACAAAGCAAAATCTGGCGAAAGAAAAAAAAAAAAAAAAAAAAAAAAAAAAAATTCGCAAATGGAATTTTTTTTTTTTTTTCCCTATAACCCCCACATAGTAAGTTTTCCTGTTTGCATAATCAGGTAACAGTAATTTTTTTTTTTTTTTTTTTTTTTTTTTTTTTTTTTTTTTGAAAATTCTAGCCCCAGTGAAAGAAAAAGTAAGTCGTTTGTTAACTTTTTCACTCAAACAAAATTCTTAAAGAGCCAAAATAAAAAATGTCAAAAGATCTCTCTCTCTCTCTCTCTACAGCAAACTCTCTATCAATGGGCTTGGAAGAGAAAGGAAAGGAAAGTAAAGTATATATCCAAAAAGAACTTAAATAAATACAAAGTTACAAGGATTTTCTTCTATTGGATTGGATTGGGTTGGGTTGGTCTGTGTGTGTTTTTCGCATTTTGTCGCTTACTTACTCACTGATGATAAGCGAACGTTATTTTTATATTTAATTATCTCACTTATCATATTTTATTTATTTTATTTATCTATTATTTTATCTACTTACTATCCCACCTATTTATTTATTTATTTATTTATTATTTTATATTTATCACCCCATCTACTTATCCTTACCTACCTACCTACCTACCCCACCCCACCACCACCCAAACCCAAATGAGTTTTTTTTTTTTTATTTTTTTTTATTTTTTATTTTCCCCCCCCCCGCGGCGGGTGGGGGGCAAACCAATACACACGGAATAAGGGCGCTAATTTAATTTCTATTATTTATTTTATTATATTCGCAGAGAATCAAAAAAAAGACTCTTGATTGTTTTTAATTTTTTAATTTCTATTTTTATTTTTATTATAAGACCCTCTCTCTCTCTCTCTCTCTCTCTCTCTTTGAGTTATATATATAACAAAACCAAAACTCACGACGCGCTCGCTACCTTATTACTTACTCTCCTTTTTTCCCCCCACCTTCTTCGCTCCCTCCTCACCCTTCCTTCCTTCCCCACCCCCACCAGCCTCTCCACCACATAATATCGTACCCTCCATCACATCTTCACCCACACCCCATCCAACCACCCATCCATCCACCCATCCACCCACACACCCACACCCACACCCACACCCACACCCGCACCCAAGCAACAACAACAACAACAACAACAACAACAACAACCAACCCATTTTTTCCGCGGGCGCAAAACACACACACACACACACACACACACAAGTACATACATACACACCAGCAAACCCCCCCTTTCCCCTCCCAACCAGCTTTTTTTTTTTTTTTCCCAGGCTACCCCGCTTTTTTACTGTTTTTTATGCCTGGCTTTACATGCACAATGCACAATGCACAATGCAACATATATTCCATTCATCTATGCACCTAAAAGGAAAAAAAAGAAAAAAAAAAAAAAAAAAGGGTCGGCTTTTGGACATTCAAGGGGGAAAAACCGGATTTAACTTCCACACACACACACCCCCCTGGAAAAAAAAAAAAAAAAGACTGCAGACTGCGGGTAATTTACTTTTTATACTTTTTTTCTTTTTCTTTTAATGATTACCCGTCCCCCCTCCCTCCCCCCTAGAGAAGCCTCATGCAAGTTCTAAATAGTTGGCAGAAGCTGGAAGGAAAAAAAAAAAAAAAAAAATTAATCCGAGGGGATAGATACCAAAAGAACTGCGTCATTGTAAGTGAGTTTTCTTATCAGATTGGCATCAGACGACCAGTCCTACTGATATCAACAGCCAAGATACTCCATTTCTTCGGTTTATTATCTTCATTTTTTATTTCCACTATGCTCATGCCTTTCGTGTCTGTCCGTTTGCGGCCGTTCAACATCTTGGGCATGGAAAAACGCAAGTTAAAAACAGCGAGATAAAAACAGAAACGTTAATTTCTCCCTTGCCCGCCTTTTTGCTTTGCAATCTCCATGTTCGAGAAAAAGAAACAAGGGGTTGACAAAAAAACCTCCCACTTCTCCATTCCGTACGCTCCTCCTCCCCCCCCATCCTAGCCCGGGACATGCCCAACAGCTGAGAGGGAACTGTGGAAGACAAGAGATAAAACGAGACTATGAGCATGCACTTCGGGGATGGCGAGAAATTGACCCATTGCGAACTTTTTGTACATGTGGTAAGTGTAGAAGGCGAGGGAGAAGGAAAAAGAAGAAAAAAAAGCCTCCCCTCCTTGAGCGCTGTGGAAACCACAAGGGATTTATAGACACGCCGGATGTTGAAAGGGGTAGAAGAGGGATAGGTGAGGCGTCTATTAACAAAAAGGTCGATAAAAACGAATGAAGCAAGAGCGAAAACTCCGTCGACAACTCCTTAGGGAATAGCAAGCAGCGCCAAAGGGATCCAAACAAAACAAACGACATGCAAGAAACGCTCCGAACACGCGAGTGAAAAAGCTGTGGAGAAAACGAAACAGATTTGCCTAAGCCACCCTTGATCCGAGAACGCAACCACAATGTTGATCCCTCCATATGCAGCAGACAGGAACCGCCAGAGGCCAAAAAACTGGTAAAGCAAAGAGCCGCCAATGCCGTAACGAAAACATGGTAAACCCCCTCCATCAAAAAGACCGACGACCAGTCGACATAAGAGCTCCAAACAATATCTCCACCGCCAAGGGAAAAAAAGTAGCCATGGTCGGTTAAAGTAGAAACTGGATCGAGTCGCCGTCGTTGAATTGGGCCAGCCATCGTTGTCGCATCTAGGGTGAATTGTGTGATATCGTCAGCATCATGTAGTAGAACCGGAATGTGTTGTAGAAAACACCCGACTCCATCGACAGGCGATCCAAAATTTCACGCTTTTCCCCCCCTCTCTTTCTCAAGGTAGTGGTGTTAGCCCCTGATCGCCGTGGGTGTGTGGCCCTCGTTGAATGGGAATCCTCCAGATAAGCCATGGTGGTGGCGGCGCTGATATGGATAAATGTATGTTGCTGGTGAGGCTGTGTGGGATCCCCGGTGTGGGCTTGCTGTTGGCACAGGAGAGGGCGATCGAGCTAGTCGCGGGCTCTCGCTTCTGGGTATGGCGTATTCACTGCTAAGTTGCGGGCTCTCGGACGGAGGTGTCGGTGAGACGGAACCCGAACTGGACCCACCAGGAGAATAGTCGGAGACCGAAGAGTCATCTGCAGGCCCATCTACGAGCCCAGGCGGAAGGCGTTTCGCATGAGGTATGGGCGGAGACGGCTTAGCGGATCCAAACTGGAGTGAAATCGGTCAGCACATGTCTGGGTTAGGGCTATTAGGATCCCTGTGGACGTACGAAACAATATTTATTCAGAAGCTCATTATATGAGCTGGATTGAATGGTGGGTTTCTCTGCATTGGAGGTAGAAGGTGGGTTGTTGATTGAGGCATTCGCTAAAGGAGTATTCGCGTTTGACAACCACATCTCCTTACTGGCAAAAGCAGGAGGATCCGAGGTGGAATTCGTTGGGGCGGACTGAGAGTAGTCGTGCTGTCCGGTAGTCTCCCCGCCCGAGGTAGACTTCGACGTTGGCTTGACGTTATCTCGTACCCGAGCTCCACCTCCGCCATCAGGCTGTCTGTTAGCGGCTTGTATAGCAGCGCTAAGAGAAGCTCCAAAGTCATAACGGTTGCCAAAAGCCTGGCCAGGCCTATTGACTCGAGGGCTCGTAATCGTGCCGTTGACGGGTTTTGTATCCTTAAGGCGCTGTGTTGCGTTTGAGGAGTCGCTGATGTCTTGGGATGGCTGCTTCCTGAACCCAGAGAAGTCATACCTTGTATCAAGGCTGTCGACAAAATCATCAAATGATGCTGGCAGAGAGACGGGTCGTCCAGATTGGTTGGACGGTGTGGGCCTGTTTCGTGCACGTGCGCCAACCCCTTGCATGCTGTTCTTGCCACTCTGTGATTTTGCCTTCTTTCTGAAGTCGACCTGATAATTGAATGAGTGATTGTTGTCCCAGAACTCCTGCCCTTTAACATTGTAGCGGACGCAGAAAAATAGAGTTTTTTTCTCGAGATTGGCTTGATCTTCTAGCTTAATGCTAAAGTTGAAACGATCGTAGCCGTCATATTGCTGCTTCCGTCGTACGTCATTATTGTACTCTGCAATGACCTCCGAGGTCGTCTTCCAGTAATCCAGGGTGAACCGGGCCACAACGTGTTTGTTGAACGCCAAGTTAGCACAAGCAACAGTTCCAATCATGATCCTGTTATCGTTGGATAGGAAGACTCGCTCGACCCTAACAGGGAGCGACCTTCGTTCCATGGTTTCTCTCGGAAAGTTCGGTAATACAATCTCCCACTCGAAAGGTGGTGACCAAGGGTACGACTCGTCGCTGCCAAAAGGGAATTCGGCGTCACCCTCGTAGGCCTCAACAGGTGAAGATCCGGCACTGACTGCAAGGGGCTTATCCACTTGCAAGAAATGCCGGATATGTTCGAGGTGAGAGTCAAAGTGGACTGCCTTGGAATAGGTGGGGGTGCCAGGCATGCTGGATGGTCGTCTGGACGAGCTGGGTCTGAGCGCAGGCTTGACCAGCTCACCAGACTTCTTCCTCACCATTGCAGGTTTCTTTAGTAGGTATGCGTCATCATCAATATCACTTGAATCTGAGGATTCGGTATTCTTGTCGGCGATTGGGAATATCGATGTCTCTGTCGTGGACCTAGAATGAGATATCTTCCGCGCTTCCTTCGATAAGGCCTGTCCTGAGTGTGGAATGAAGGATGGAGGCTCGCACTGGGTAGGCGACTCGAACATGGGGGGCTTGGCTAGCTTGAGGGCTAGCTTCACTCTCTGCTCACCAGGTTGCCGCCAGCCTGAATCGGCATTGCCGTCAGGGGAGCCTTCGCGCCGCAAATCGATTACTCTTATTGCTTCCTGGAGCTCCATGAGGTTGTCCAATTGTCTCTCCCTCCGTCTCTTCTCAGATTTGTCTCCAGCTTCATCATCACTTGAGTTTTGTGCAGAGTCAGGCGGCGAGACTATAGCTCCAGGAGGAATAGCAGAAGAGCTGACAGGTGGGGGTGATTGGTGAAGGCTAGGGTTTGGTCGGACTGCACTTTGGCCTCGACTAATTGTAGATGCTTCTGGTTCCAGTCCAGGGAAGTTGCAGGAACGCGTTACAACAGGGCGAGGAGCCGCGAAGGCGGTTGCCTTTGATACTGAGGGAGTTCGGCGGTGTCTGTGAAGGTATGTGGTCGACCGTGGCTGGTTTGAGTTCGTAGAGGTCTCAGGCGTGCCAATATATGATCCATTACGGGTGAGGGCTGGTGTGCTAGGGTTCGAAGCGTTCGGTGACAACTGCGACGGTGGCGTGTACGGCATCCTACAACTTCGTGAAAGTATATGGATGAAGCGTAGGATAACCTTCTGCTTCTAGAAGGTCGACGAGGGTAAAAGTCAAGCCGTGAATATCATTAAAAATATCCGTGGAATATCAACAAGAGCGTCTGTGCGGTTCCGTGTCTGCGTAAGCAAAATGATCTAGGGAATTAGGAGTAGGTAAAATAGTTGGAATAATTAATAAAGGGAGGGCGATATCTTTCAAAACTGGGTGCGGGTTGGAGAGATACTCAATACTTACAGGACAATAGGGTAATAATGAAAGAGTCTCGGTTGTATGACACCAATAGAGAATCAAAGGAGCCTATTCAAGCGCCAGGGACCACTCGAGGGTGGGGGGCAAGAGGCCAGACCGCGTGGATTGACCGTCTCGAGTTCTGTTCTCAGAAGGCAGGACAAAGTCAATGTGGACTTCTCTACCTGTACCTTCCGCCCGCGAGATAGCGAAACCTGAATTAACAAATCTCGCTTACTACAAGCCGGCACCGCGAAAGTCAACAAAGGCGCAGTGTTGACCCTTTGCGGGAGGTTGGAGGAGGGAACGACGTGAGGCGAGCAAAGGCCTTCGAGGTAAATATAGGATGGTGGAGAGCTCTAGAGAAAGAAAAAGGGAAGGAAAGACGGGAGGAGCCAGCCCTTTGTGCGATTTGAGTGAATGATTGGGGCGGAAAATGGTCGATGGGACCGGAAAGCCGGAGGCGAAAAAGCACAGTTGGTGGGATGGGTGGTGGATAAAACGGCCTGCCTTGGCGCCGAAGCCTGGCTCATCCCCGAGAGCATGGCAGAGCGATGGCGTGCAACATGCTGGGATGTCCGATCATCCACTGCAACTAGCCTCCCAACAGACTTCACGGCCACGGACTTGGCGGGCGGCACGAGTTACAGAAACGCTCCAAGGGGCAGGGAAGTTGTCAGTCCTGCGATTTCAGACACTGTTGATAGCTCTGATATCGCGAGAGTTGGGGGCACAGGCTACACACTGGCTGCACACACCAACAGCAAATTGATGCCCTTAACGCAGAAGGGCGAGTACGAGTACCGACGGCCTGTTTAGTACATACGTGCACTTCCGTCGGACGCGCGACCATGGATGGTGACTCGCGCTGGGGTACGGGCCCTCGCCGTGCGCAATATTCTATCAATGGAACACTTAATTCATTCTGCCCGATGCGCCACCCCGCTCGATGATTCCTCTACGCGCATTCGCGGATGAATAGTACCAGGTACATTATCATGGCGTCTCGGGTCATGGCATGTCAGGCAATGGGCCTCGTCATGGCTCTCTGGGAAGAAAAACCCTTCAAAACCTTCAGTGAGTGGCGTGCGGCAGAGTAGGAACGTCTCGCCGTCAACATCGCAAGCATCATCAACAGCAGATATGGCGAAAAGGCGGTGGGCGCCAGGAATGAGATTTGTGGCCGCCAATTACAGGGGCAATTCGTGCCGTGTGCGGTCATGGCAGGTGGTGGCGTAGTCGGGAAACAAGCGATTGTTTGCAGTCACTCACTCGGTCACTGCAGAGGCGCCCCACAAGCGATAGAGTTTTGGCCGAGTTCGTATCAGCCCGTGCTGCCCGGACAAACTCCAACGTCTGCGCAGGGACTCTAAGGCCGTATGGTGCCGCCACCGGTGAAAATCAAGAGTTTCTACCAAACTCCGCATTCGGACCGTGAATACTCCCGATCTTGTCGGCGGATTGGAGATGAGGCCAGATGACTAACACTCAATGCGGGTGGAGCTCCGAGGACTTGCACGCGGTTGCGTGGGTTGCCGCCAACAGCCTGCAGAGGCGGCCGTTGCAAATTTAAAGCAAGTGGCCAGCTGCAAATCACTGCCTCGAGTCGAGTAAGCCCAGAGAAAGAGCATGTACCGTTGACGATACTATTGGACAAGTACTTCCACTAATGCGGTTCGGACATGCATCGGTGATGATTTTTTATGGGCCGTGGCGAAGCGATAAGCGTGGTCGTTCGTTTCGTTTGCGACAACGCTCAGGCCATTTAGAGGAGATCCGCCCTGGTACTTACTTCATGCTGACTGAGTGCACACCAAGCAGAGTACTACGAAGTAGAGTACCATTAGACTACTATGTACTATGGTAAGTACAGCACTACGCAGTAGGCTATTAGGACCTATGAATAATAATATCATTACATACATGGGTTTACTAGGTTGGAAGTAGGCAGCTAATCGCTTTCTCTCAATCGCAATCGCAGACACTCCTCGCAGACAGCCAGCTGCATGGTTCTCCCAGCCACAGCCATGCTCCAGACGACGTCCCACTGTCGCTGCTTGCCGACCTCGGCTTCTTTTCGTGCGATGTGAATTATCACACCTCCTTACCTGTGCTTGGGAAACCTTCATGAAACTACATCTGGTGTAGGCTTTTGTCCAGCATGGCGACAGCCGCTACCAAATTATAATTTCCTGGTCAGCCTCCATCCATCTCATCCAATCTACTCGTCTTCGGTTGATGCAACCCATGGCTGCCAAGCTGCATGCACTCTGCAACATGCACATACTGCAGCTGCTGGGCGTTGGAAGACGCCTCTTCTAATGCCTGGCCTATGGCTTCGCCTAGGCATCAATCACTGTTATCAGTGAGTGCTGGAGCGGTTGGTTCCAAACCTGATTTTTGCCCAGGCTGATATCCAGGGCGGCTTTCTTGTTTTGCGATCGCTGTTTCCTTGGTCGCTCGTGATGAATTTTACCAACCTCAATGGCCAGAAGCCGAACCTCATTCTGCCACCCTTCCCGCCTTCGCAGATTTCGGATACGAGCTGGGGTAGATACGGCATGTCGAGTATTTTGGCGTTGCAAGCTCAAGCTCTAGCTCTAGCTCTAGCGTGAGCCGATGCCGCTGTGCCTGAGATAAGGACCGGCTCCGAAGCTTTGATACGCTATACTTAGGACTTTCTCGCCGCAAAGGAGAGCGGAATTAGGGTGAATCATGGACATGCAGCTTGAAGTTACATACTGGCATTCCCTGCAGGCAAAGCTCTCTGAGCAGCGATTCTTATCAAAGAAACTAGCTTTGAAACGCAGCGCGAGCGCGTGCAATGCGCTGAGCGGGGTTCGCATACTCCGTACATTGCCACTTGGACTAACGCGGGGAACAGGGCATGGAGTATGTATGTACGTACAAGAATGGAGCAAAGGACGTCCTCGGAAGCTGTACGAACAGCACTGCTGATGTACCTGGCTTGAACGTGGCATACGAACCTGGCCAGAACCCCTAACATACAATGCTCCCTTCCAGCCCCCCGCCCTCACATGTTTACTGCGAGTCGGTGTGGAAGGCAGGGAAAAAGGAATAACCTGACAAGTGCGGTTCAAACGCCGATCTTGTGAAATGACAGTTCGGCAGTTGCAAGAGTCCGTCCTAGCAGTTCGGGCCGGGCGGTCGCTTCCCGACAAGCTGGTGAAACGGTCCGCAAGCGCCCGCGTGGGACGGCGGCCAAGGAAAGCCCTGCCCTAAAAATGCTGGTCTCACTTGAGAGAGGATCTAGGATAGTTACAAAGCGATGAAAGTTGGTCGACCCCGTCAAGCCAGCCAAGCAGGCGATCTGTCCAACGTTATGCACGTCATTTTTCCTTTTTCCCCTGCTGTTCCTGGTTGGGCAGCGTAGCGACTTTGTTTTGCGTTCTTGGGAGTCGATGATTCTGTGTCACCAACCATCAACAGATATCTCAGACAAAATCTGCGGATCACCTTAGCGAGTGGGATGACTTGCAATGTGGAGGGCTGCACTGATCGTCACAGGTACTCCAAGTGGAATACTGGCTCAAGGTGTAACGGTGGGGGTTCCAAAACCCCGACCGTGGGACCGTAACACTATCTGTGTTGATGGACGAGCAGTCACAATCGCCGACCGAGGGTCTGGGTCTGGATTTCCTCTGTGTGGCTGCGCAGAGTCCTAGGGATTTGAAATTGCGTGCTCTGGGCGATTTCGGTCCTCTGATAGCTGTGTCACTGTTTCTCCTTTCGCGCCGCGAAGACTCTCCTGCTTCTGAGGGATCCAAGATAAGGGCCAGCTGACACCCAGTCATTACGAGGCCAACCTCACCGGATGTTCAGTGTTACGCAAGGGGAGTATATATTATATTCGTCTGCCATCGGCATCTCAGCCTCCGGGATGGGGCGACGGCCCGATCAACTGATGGAAGACGGCTCAACTCGCCCGCCTTTTTGGCCTTTCCCGAACGTCCATCAGGGGTCCTCACCTTCCCCTCAACAGCCATTTCCGCACCTTCCCCAGCTTCGCAAGCACTCCACTCCTAATAAAATCCCTCAATATGGTTTTTCAACCCAGTAGTCTCCCGTATAGCACCCCCCTGGGCACCAGCCCTCTAATACACCAAATAGGCTGGCTCACTCCATCGACCACCACTTGCGACAAAGTATCGGCAAGAGAATACAAGGTTGCCCTAAGGGCCTACAATTTAATCTATCTGACATGCGGGAATGGTTTTTTTGAAGGCATTCAATATGCCCACAGAGCTCGCAACAACGTTAGCTGTATAAAATCATAGCGAAGTGTTCAAGAGGCGTACCAAGGCTGAGTTGCCTTCTGTGCTATCACACCCTGTCTCCCCGGGCGAGGATCCCTCATTTTTCCATTTTGCCGTCCGTTTCGAGGCGGCCACTTCATTTCGGCGCTCTCGGGTCACACGCCCTTGACACTAATCAGACAAGCTTAACTTCACATAAGACAGATATATTTTTCCTCGGGTTATGTCGCCCTTTTCGTTGGAGGGCACGAGGGCGAGGTTGACGTCATGCACATTGTATGGTTAGGGGATTCAACTGGAAGAGCTGGTGCTACCCATGTGGGGTCGACAAGCTTTGCGGATGTTGGAAGTGAAGCACTGACAGTCCGGTTGTGTCCGTGTTGGATTTACTCCGACCACCCCTTGTGTGAGGTATCGATTGGGGGGTTTGTGTTGCTGAAGAAGCCATGCAGATATGACCTACAGCCCCAAGAGCGTGAGTCCTAGAGAATTATCTGGATGGTGTGGAGGTATTCGCGGACCTTCAGTAGTCCAGTGACCTCTCCTCTCCGGTCTCTTTCAGATTCACTCCACAATAACGCTGAGGAGTCTCAACCGACGGCCCGATCTAAACCTTATCTATCGGCTCGCTTTTCCCTACTAGCTTCCTTCCTTGGTCGCCGCCGAATCACCAGATCTCCAACAACAAACTAAAATCGCGTCATTAGCAGTTTCACCGGGCTAGAATGGCGCGATACCCCGACACCGGGGCAGTCTCTCTGCGGAACGAGAGGATATCGTGGGGTTGAGGGGCGGCGTGTGTCGTGATACTGGGTATAGAAAACCTCAAGTTATATCGCTCGTCTGATAATAACTCAGTTTCTTTTCTTCTTGCTGATGCTTAATACCGCTAGTGATACAAATTGTAATACAGTCCCCCTCCAACAGCCCAGTGCCTACCCATACCACCAGCAGACGTCATCTAATACCCTGGTGGATTAACCCTCTGCGAAACCCTCGTCCACTTTGGCAATTCTACTCCCAACAATTAGCCTTCTGTCTCGCGTTGAAAAATCCTTCACTTTATCCCCCCGTAAAACAAAACCACCAGACTTAAATCCCACTTACTATGCAACCCTTTCCGGTACTTCCTCTCCTTCCGGTCAAAAATCGTATATTTATCGCGCGGCAGCATCTCTGCCTCCGACGGCATCTCTGCCTTCCAACGCTCCACAGCTTTGGTAGTGAGGCCCTGCCGCGATAAGGCACGGTCGACGACAGAGACAACAGTGTCCACAGCTTTGAGACGGCGACGGTGGCGGTACTTTTGTGGCCGTGAGAGGCGCCAAGGGATCTTCCTACGTATATAAACCCGCGGTTAGAAACTTGGATGGGCTTAAATAGGTGTAGTCAGAGCGGAGTACCAGAGGAGACCGCCCGAGAGGGCAGATGTGGGCTTAAAGGCGCCAAAGAGTAACATGGAAGCAGTAGTCTTGTCGCAGATCGCAGGATTTGGTTGATGTTGGACCTCAAAATTTTCATTCCCTCGCGCGCCAAGCCTTACCCAACCACCACCAACGCCCCACACTAAGCCCAAAACCCACTAATACACTAACACACACACAGACATGTACCAACCTAGGACAAACCACCCGCGCGATAATACTACCTCTACTATTACCGCCCAGCAGCAGCAACAATAACAACAATAACAACAGCAACAACAACAACAGCAACAACAGCAACAACAATAACAACAACAACAGCACAGCACAAAATGTCCTACTACTTCACCATCATCGGCACAAAAGACAACCCGCTCTTCGAGCATGAGTTCGGCACCTCCAAAGCTGGCGGGGATGGAATCGCGCGGTTCCGCGAGGAGGCCAGGGTCTTGAACCAGTTTGTCGTGCACAGTTCGCTGGACGTCGTCGAGGAGGTCCAGTGGGCTGGTGGGGGAATGTGAGCATTACCTTTCATACCCCTCTCCCCTCCCCGGGTCAATATCAACAATAATAACAACACCAACAACAATGGCTGCCTGCTGCAACACTATTAGCCCTGCGGTTTTGCGCCGAGATGCTGTATATGCCTTATTGTCAGATTTCACTACTGACCTTGTGTCCCTCCGGGGCGGGGGGGGCCTGCCTCTTAGGTATCTCAAAGTGATCGACCGCTTCCACAGTGCGCATATTTCGTGTTTTCTTACTGGCGGGAGTATGAATCCCCCCTCAATATTTCCCTCCTTTTCTCAAAAAAAGATAAAAATTTGGGCTTCAGCTTTAAAGCACTTATTTGTTTTATTCTTTTTTTTTTTTCTATTTGCATTTTTTCCCCCTCCAATTTAAGTTTTTTTTAAAAAAGAAAAAAAAAACCAGATATCAAATTCCTCCTTCTCCACGACCCCACTCCCTCGCTAGCCTCCGCTATACCCAGCAGCAGCAGCAGCAGCACTACTACAACCTCCTCTTCCTCTTCCCGCTCCTCCATCGCCGCAAACCCGACCTCCCCCGCCACCGAAGAAGCCATCCGCCAGTTCTTCACCGACGTCTACGAGGTATGGGTCAAGACGCTCATGAACCCGTTTTACGAGCCCGATCGCCAGGTTAGGAGTCCCGTGTTTCGAGCCAGAGTTGCCGCCGCGGGGAAGAAGTATTTGTGATTGTATCTCAAGCGGGTTGTGGGGGAGATAGGAGGAAGGTGGGGGAGGGGGGGCTATTACTGTATCTTTTTGTATATATATATGTGCGTGTATGGCATGTTTTGTTTCGTTTTATGTTGGGAGGGGATAGTTTCGGGAGAACCTGGTATTCGGGGTTTGGGATGAAGAATAAGGTATGATGACAATGCTCTTAGCTGTATAGAGAGAATTACTGATGTGGATGGGGTGGCCTAGGTGCTTATTGTCTTGTCTATAATAATGGTTTGCATACCATTTCCCCAGTTTCTTTTTAACCGTTATGTGGGTTAATGTCTGGGGGGCTAAAAGCAACAAAAAAAAAAAACACCGTAGAATCCTTCCAAGAATACATACATACAACACCGTCCCCCTGGCAGCAGCAGCAAAAAGTCAGATAGCCTTACAAAGTAATACACTTCCTTATTTTCCCTCTTTCCCCGCGGGGAAAAAAAAAAAAAGGAAAGACAGCGAGAGGGGGTAAAGTGATACAGGCTTTTTAACGGGGTCAAGTCATTAGCATTTTTGTATAGAGTCCGTCGCCACGTGTCGGTGTTATCAATGTTACAAAAGTAAAAAGAAAGAGGGCTGCCTCCAGAAATAAAAAAACGAAAGGCATAAAAAACATACTGCCGGAGCTAAGGTCTGCAGGATGCAAAGGAGCCGCCAAAAAGGTATGAGTATAAAAGGACCTAGAAATAGGATTGCTATGAACGAATAAGAGGTAAAGTAGATCGATAATTCTTTTTGATAACCACCTATAGTTCAATATGTAGCCCAGCCTTTGTTGCCGCTGAGCCTGCTGCACTACTGGCCTCACTGGCCATGCTCTCGAAATTTTCCTTCGCTGCTGAGATACCCTGTCCTGCAGTCTCGCCAGCACTCTCAACAAGCTCGTTCAGCCTAGCCCGCGCAGTCTCAACGACAGCCTTCAGTCGACTCTGAGCACTCTCTAGGGCTCCCTTTTGGGGTCCGTAAATCGCGCTTGATAGTCTGTTCTGCGCACTCTCGACGACACCCGGCGGGGTTCCATATATGGCCTCTGATACTTGAACTCGTGCGGTAGAGACGTTCTCCTCGATAACTGAGGATACCGCGGAAATGCTATCTGCAGCGATGGAAGATGCAGATTTATAGGCATTGCCAGCTGCACTAGTAGCCTGTTCTATATAGCCTCTCTCGGTACCGTAAATGGCTACTGAAATGGCGGACTGAGCAGAGGCAGCGATTTCTGAAACTGACGATTGCGCTACCTCAACGAAGCCGGTTGGGGTTCCGTAGATGGCTCCACTGATATGCGACGATACAGAGTCGTATGCTTCAGATGCTGCTGACGTCGCTTGCTCAAATGTGCCCTTTGAAGTGCCATACAGCTGAATACTAACAACTTCAACAGCGGCATTGACCCTTTCGCCAGCAGAATCTAATATGGCCTCTAGTTCTGGAGGCGGTGTGAATATTGAGGTTATGACCGAGGAGGCAGTCTCGTAGGCCTCACTGGCTATGCTGGATGCTGATGACATTATCTCCGGAGCACCAGTGTGGTAGGCAGAATTCAGTCTATTCATCACACTCTCTGTGAAATCGGGCTCTCTACCGGAAACAAGTTCTGAGATTAGTGCCCTAACAGCTTCGTATTGCTCAGCCGTTCCATCCGTGACTTCTACGGCATAGCCGCTAGCTTTAGATATGATTGATTCTGTGAGTGGCGTCTTAGATCCCCTGTCACTCGCTTCATAAACGATCTGGCGGGCATCGACTTGCTGCGCGGATGCTCCTCCCCAGACTTTCTTAGAGGGATTGCTTGACAATAGCGATTCTTTGGAGTTGGCGGCGTCGGCTACTGATGAAAAGTTGTCAGGGAACGAAAGAGGTGATTCCTTACTGCGGATACCTCCAGACACGGTAGAGGCCGCGCACTCGACTCTCTCTGAAGCCAGGGAGTCTAGAGGAGGTGGAGGGGTGCCTACGACGGCCTCACTCGTGTCGGACGCAGACTCTTCGGCATCCTTCAGCGGAGCAGATACAATGCCTTCGGCCTTGAGTTGCTCTGTAAGGGCTTCAGGAGCTCCAGTTGCTGCGTTCTTAACGACGTTAGATTCTGTGCTAAGGACAGCCTCGGAAGCGATTGGGGACACATTTTGGTCTATTGAACCCGTATGAGCCGTCTTGTCTGTGACCTGCGATAAGGTAGGTTCCGAAGATGCGCGATGGCTCCCAGAAACCGCATCTTTAGCCTTCTTCAGGATTTTCTGACCAATTTTCACAGCAACAGCGGGGGCGTGTTTGATGTCGAAGTTGGGGTTAGAATCTTGGGCCTCGATTTTCCACTTCGCGACCTCCTTTAGGCGACGTAGCTCAGCTGCTGCCTCTTCAGCCACGGCCATGCCTCGACCTTCCACATCGTCGCCAGCCTCTTTGGCCTTGGCAAGCCCCTGATGCTTTTTGGCTGCAGCCTCGACCCCGTCCCTCCATTCATCAAATGTTTCCCTCAGAGCGTGATATTCGGACCAGTCTTTGTATGTAACGCCTTCCATCCATGCCCACCGCATGCCAATTTCCTGGAGACCAAGGTCTCGGATGTTGTCGAGCACTTCTACTGTCGCCTCAGTTGCACTAGCAACAAGACGATCAGTTTCCTCAAAATAAGCATGTTTCCATGTTCGTAACGCTACCGCCCTTCCCTTCATGGCTAGTCCTGCGGTGCGAATTGCCGCGAATAAGTCATCTTCAGCTTTCTCTAAATCTTCCTCGCTAACAGTTGACGGGATCGCCTTTATGATGTCGATAATTTTAACCTTTAGTTCCCGAAATTCGCGATTAATGGTCTCCTCTAGCTCCACTACCAAGCCCGCTCCGACGCCATGAACCTGTCTGCTAATCTGCCCCTCTGTTATTTCCTTCACGCGTTCTTCTAAATCCTCAGCTCCCTTATCCGCTGCTTTAGCAAACTTCCCGTGCCAGATACGAAGATCCTCTGTGACCTTCTCACGGGCTATTTCCTCATCCGTCATCTGCGCGGTTTGTGTTTCACTAGATGTAGTGCTAGAGGGGGTGCTTAGCCGTTCGGCTGAAGGTGTTGTATGAGTAGCTACGACAGAAGGTGATATGGGCGAGAGAATCGGTGGTGTGTAGGATGATTGCAAAGAACTATCATGACCGCGGTTAGTTTTGGTAGTTCGGGGGAAAACCCTACGCTGAAAAACAGACACGTTCATCATGTCCGAGAATGGGTAGAAGTTACAAAAGATCCCGAGCTATGAGGGTATTGCATGAGGTGTGGGGGACTGGTCCGATGCAAGGTGAGATACCACCATCGGAAGGTGCAAAATCCCCCATATATAGTTTTGAAAGAAAATAGTCTTGCAACAGCCTAAAAAAAAATCGGAGTATGGTATCTCACCTATCAACCTGATCCGCTACTGCTCGAACTCTCTTTCCATCCCTGTAGCGCCCGAGCCTCTGCCCAATCCTCACGAGTTGTGGTTCAACGTTCTCGCCATACAAACTCCTCAATTTCGGCCATAAGATCCTGTCGATAAATACTATAGTTCCCCTCCATACCCCTTGTGCATACGGAATACCGGTATGAACGGTAAAGTCACGGCCGTATGCATATGTCCGTTCTATATGCGGTACGGATGAAGTGTAAGCGGGGATGAGGTGAGAATAATATGTTAGAAGCAGGTTATCCTTCGCTAGCTCGTAATATGGCGTGGACGCCGAGATCGCTTTGTTGACGTGCGGAGCAAGGGCGGTGCCGTAATGCTCCCGCGCCTTCTCGGTAACAGCCTCTAATTGTGGTTTCACGGTGTTCTGCCATTGCTTCTGGACGTTCTCCCGAACTCCCTCAACGCGGGGCGCACAATAGCTTTCGTACGTTTGCGTCCCAAGGCGGAAGGTAGGGGTAAGAAACCGCTTGTCAATTTCCTCGAAGTAGGGACGAGCGGCATTGACGTAAGGAGCAGCATATGAATCGTAGTAAGGCTCCAGATATGGCGTGAATTGAGAGCGAATAGCAAGGTACGGTCGGCACACTCGCGAAGACGTGTCTGTGAGTTCTGCAGGAGAGGAAGGGCACTTGAATATAACTGTAGATAGAACGAACCATATTGCGAGCCTAGAGCGCTGTTTGTAAGTTGAACGGACCTCTCAGGAATCTTGATCTAGGTTGGCGGCCATAACCAACCAAAATGGGGTTAGAGAGAAGGGTGCTAGATGCATACCTAGCGCAAATGTTGAGAATGCGAGCGGCCAAACCCCTCCGCTGATTCCGTAACTTTCTCAGTCTTAAGTTGCTCTGTCTGCCCTTCTTCGTCGACATGGAAGATTCAACAAGATGCCCGTTTGTGTCGGCGGCCATTGCAAAAGCGGGCCTCAGGGTGATGAGGAGCCGTTTGGGTGCACGCTTCTTAGGGTAAGGGCTAGGAAGTCCGTTTGGGTCCTAAGGTTCGACAAAGTACACGGTGTCACCTAAGTTGATGCGCCAGGAAATGGCGATGATACAGGCGAACCAGCTGCACCGAGCAATTAGGGTGCCCAACCCGCGCCGGAGAGATGAAAAAGAGAGATCAACTCCCAAAATCTGCGGATTGAGCGTTTGCCCCACGGTCTGTCTTGCAGAACTGAAGGCGAAGGGAGACGGTTTGAGGGGAAGATAAAAGTTCTGAAACCTGGATGAACGGGGTGTGACAGGTGTGACGTCTAAACACTCGGCCGCCCCCTGTCCAGTGAAGCTTTCAACGCGCAACGGTTTTCTCACTCCGAACCTGTCAGTCGTGCCGCAACGCTGCTGGAATACCAGCGTTCTCAGGCTGGCAGAGCGACCGCTGTCTTAATCCAGTCTCTTGCATTTCCAACTATGTATCCTAGGTCAACGCCGCGCTAGGACAGCAGTCAGCGGTTTCAGAGGCTACCTATCACATGCAATGGAGTAGATCTCCAGGTACATCTACAATCAGCACTGTACGCCGTGCTACGCAATTCCCTCCATCGAGCCACATCATGTAGCACAGTACACAGTAGTGTTCTGTACAGAGTATACAGTATTATACGTAGTACCTGCCCGGCAGCCCTCGTTGGGACGTGCTGCATGACGTCCTTTGCACGCCCGTGAACGCCTCTTGAAATCTTGATCAAACTCTGACGGGCGCCCATTGGCTCGTCAATCATTGGCCGCTTTATTGCGCTTCGTGATCAGTGGCATCTTGGCGCTAAACCTTTCGCTCTCTATCTACGACAGCCCTAGCATCAACAATTAACGTCAAATCCCTAGTCGTGCACGCCCTATAAATCTAATAGCCTCGATCACAAGGTCACTCCAGCTACCCTAGGCACTTTCTGGGTGACTACCGGCCTGGCCCACAACAGGCTGTTCAGCATCTATTCAATGTCTGCTTAAGCCTCCCTGGGCTCACCCGCAGCCGACTGCCCCCGCAGCTTTAAGTCCACCTCACTGTTCCAAAGGTGTCCTTTCGGACGTCTCTGCCTTCTATCTTTCGGCATGGCATTCCATAATGCAGCCGGCGATCGGCCTGACATTATGAACGACCCTTCCTACGACAATAGCAGTGGTACCAATGAAGCGGACACCTGTAGGATATGTAGGGGTGAGGGTTCGACGACAGAGCCTCTATTCTACCCATGCAAATGCAGTGGCAGCATCAAGTTTGTTCATCAGGAGTGGTAGGTAGCCTAGTCCACACACCGCGGTAGCCTGCATAATGCGTCGCCATGCTAACGGCATATCTCAATCTGAAGCTTGATGGAATGGCTGTTACATTCTCAGAAGAAGCACTGCGAATTGTGCAAAACACCTTTCCGATTCACAAAGCGTAGGTCTTTGCACTCCTCCGTATCCACCCGCTAATGGATTCAAGTTTACCACCCCCAAATGCCCCCTTCGGTACCGTTTCCGGTGTTTATCCGTCACCTACTCTCCCATAGCATTCGCACATTACTAACATGGCTACGATTCCTACTTGTCTGCTTTGTCTGGGTTGGTTGGCTTCCATGGTCGATGCGCGCGGTCTGGCGCTTTCTCTTTTGGTTGGGAGATGGTGGCTGGCACATCTGGGACGGAGCTAGTTCCGGACGTTCACGAGCAGCAGATGTCGTAGCTACCTCAACAGGCTTGCTATCAAGCAGCCAGTTGACCAGTTTGCCTACAAGCGCAAATATGCCTGACCCAACATCCGTCGTGGCGACAGGTACCGTCAGTGCACTCCCATCCATACTCGCACCCATTTCGCAAACTTTCAGGCTGTCGTCGGGGCCGCCGATAGCAATCTCTATTCTTAAATATGTCTTTTCCCTTGGAACCCGCTCCTCGGCAACCCAGTCGAATCTTACCAACAGCACCGAGACCGCAAACATGAAACTCCAACACCGGCATCCGACATTCCTTTCAAACATCACCTTTCTCAATAGTTTAACTCGCTCGCCGACTGTTAATAAGCTTATTATCGATACCTTCGAAGGCCAGATAATAACGATATCTGTTGTCATTGCCTTCATTTTGGTCTTCCTCATCCGCGAATGGGTTGTGCAACAGCAGCCAGGTATCAATATGGGCGATGGCCTCGACGCAGATTTTTGGCCTCCTAGGCCCGCTGACGTTCAAGAGGGCGATCTGCGTGAAGGTGGAGACTGGCGAGCGGCTATCCTGGATAGAGAGCATCGACACGAGCAGCAGCAGCAACAGCAGCAACAACAGCAACAGCAGGTAGAGCAACTAGAAAGGGACATAGAGCTCTTTAGAGGGGTAAATGGGAATGCGGGGCCTGCGAGGCCTATCGCAAGGGTTAGGAGGAGGGTTCATTTTCCTCCACCAATTGAGGAACCACGAGCCGACACCATAGCTCGTGTACCAGTAGGATATGCAGATACTGAGGCACAAGAAGCTGGGAACGCGTTCGGGAGACGGCTTGAGGATAGGGAAGTGTTCAGGTTTAATAGCGGACTTGGGGAAGATACCGGTCCTCAGCAGAGACCTGGTTTACCAAACAGGGATGCGTTATCCAGGGCTGCAGAGATAAGACGGACTATTGAAGAGGATCCGATAGGTGAACAGGATCGGTTAAACTTACAGGACCTCGTGGGTTCGCGGCGATATGGTAATTCCAGGCCTGCCGGAGATAGGATTAATGAAACCCCTCCTACTGAGTCCGCGCGAACAGTGGAAGCCATGAAGTACCTAGACCAGTCTGGCCCAAGCAATCCCTTCAACGCTCTACACCAAAGTCGCGGTATTACTGGTGTAGACGGAGAAGCCCGTTTAACGTTCCTGGAATCTTTTTCGAGTGACTCCACCTCAATCCGCGGTGGAAAGGAAAGGACATTTAACCCCAAAGCCACCCCAACCGAGCTACGAGAATTCGGGAGCAGCGAGCGCTGGTTGGAGGCCCTGAGGGCATCTGAACAGTCAACGAACTTTAAGGGCAAGGGCAGGGCAGTGGAAGACCAAGACAAGGGCTTGAGAGTGGGCGTAGAATCAGGCTCTTCACACACACGCCGGCCGCAGGAGGAGCTGAAAGAAAATAGACAGATTGGTCATGTCAATGACATTGCCAAATTCTCCGATTTTACCGACACCGACCCACATACCCCTCTGGCACCTGGGGGGACTTACGAATCTAAAGACGACGTTGATTCAAAACGGCCATACAGCGACGGCTCAAGTATATTTAGTAACGGCATACTTTCCGACCAAGCAACTCAAAACACGACAGATGGCCATGGAATTCATGACGATGATTCTGAAGATTCGTCACAATTGGGTCAGTCACCTGAGAACACTCGGTCCTATCATGAGCACATCGAAGTTGCCAATGCCTCGCAGGCCCTTGACGGGGAGCTACCCGTCGGGCCTCAGGACGAAATACAGCTCCCTGAAATCGAGCCCACGGTGAACCCCCAACAGGCGGTCGCACGCCAGCCCCCGCAAGGGCTGTTTGGGAGGCTCACAGATTGGCTGTGGGGTGACATTGTCCCAGATGGACTGCCAGTTGAAGATGTTCCTGGGAATGACGAGCACGTTGTTCGAGACTTAGCCGATGAGGGCCCTTTTGTGCCAATTGTGCACAACGAACCGGACGGACAGCAAGCTCAACCAATGGAGGATGCAGGTGGCGCCCATGACGCCGCTGATGGGGGGTTAGACCCGATGGACGCTGAAGCAATAGAGGATGGAGAAGATTTTGAGGGAGTGATGGAGCTGATTGGTATGCGAGGTCCCCTGACAGGGCTCTTTCAAAATGGCATGTTTAGCGCGGTTTTAATCTCCACAACCGTCGGCGCCGGTGTGTGGTTTCCATACATTTGGGGAAAGTTCGTCCTGTTGTTTCTGTGCTATCCGATAACCCTTCTCGTCAAGGTACCTCTAAGGGGTGCATCCTTTTCTGCGGATCTGATCGTGGACAGTGTGCTCTTCTCGACGGGTAGTGTCGTGTACTTTCTCGACTATTTCCTACGCCTATGCTTTGCTCTCATTAGTTTTATCATGCCTCCAGCAGCGAAATACTCACAGAGCAATACGGTTTCCAACACCGCATGGGGTGTCACCTCCGAAGCCATCGACAGAATCTTGAGGATGATCACCTCCGCTTCAGCGCAGCTCTCAGGGGCCGACTATCCCCCCTTTTCAATTCTATCCCATGAAGCGCTGCATATCACCGAAGCTCGAGTGGCCCGCACATTTGGTTACGTTGTCCAGGTCGCCTGCACCTTTTATCGCGGGGCTCTTAATATCTGGGAGCACACCAGCGTCGAAAGTACCACCAAAAACGTGGACCTCTCGCGGGCAGACCAGATTATCGGGATCTTTGGATCCTATTTCGGTAAGGCCAAAAAGACCTCGATATTAGCGCCGCAAGAAATTCTGAATCAGCCTCTGTTCAAAATATCACTGGACTTCCCACGGAGGATTACCCCCGTCGATTTGGGCCTAGCTTACTGGAGCCCTTGGGATCGCGCCGTTGCGATTATCGCGGGGTATACCTTCTTCTCCATTGTTGGCGCACTGTACTTGAAGAGAGGCAGCCCATTCTCCACTTCCCGGCAGGGCAGGAAAATCGAATCCGTCATTACCAAAATCTTGCAACAGGCAGGCGGCGTCCTCAAGGTAATTTTAATTATCGGTATCGAGATGATCGTTTTTCCTCTCTACTGTGGGATGCTCCTAGACCTTGCACTATTACCCCTCTTTGAGCAGGCTACCTTCGTGTCGAGAGTTACATTTACCATGACAGCTCCGTTCACTTCTATCTTCGTCCATTGGTTTGTCGGAACGTGCTATATGTTTCACTTTGCACTTTTTGTGTCCATGTGTCGGAAGATTATGCGAAGCGGAGTCCTATGTAAGCGTCCAAGCTTCCAACCTTCCCTTGGCGGCCACTGACTAGATGTGCACCAGATTTCATACGCGACCCAGATGACGCGACATTCCATCCCGTTCGCGATGTCCTTGAGCGGAGTGTATCCACACAACTTCGCAAGATTGCCTTTAGTGCTCTCGTGTATGGTGCTCTAGTGATCGTGTGCCTCGGAGGAGTAGTTTGGGGCTTGTACTACACATTCGACGGTATCTTGCCCATACACTGGTCGTCAAATGAACCTGTACTGGAATTCCCGGTTGACCTCCTTTTCTATAACTTTCTCATGCCTGTTGTGGTCAGGTTCTTCAAACCGTCTGATGGCCTACACACAATGTATAGCTGGTGGTTCAGAGTCTGTGGTCGGGTTCTTCGTCTGACGTGGTTTCTGTTTGGTGAGCGCCAAAAGGACGAGGAAGGCCATCATGTCCGGCGGACTTGGTGGGACGTTCTCCTCGGTAGGAGAGGCGATGCCCACCGACCCGTTATCGGAGATGATCGCAAAACCTTGGCCGACGATCGGAATGTGGAGGCGTACTTCCTCCGGGACGGTAAATACGTCCGGGCCCCCGCTTCAGACCAAGTTCGCATACCAAAGGGCGGAAGGGTGTTTCTGGAGGTTAACGAAAATGACGAACGAATTGATGGCCAGCCAGACCGAGAAGACGGCCTGCACGGGCGGGGTACGGAGCTCTTTACCAAGGTCTATGTGCCCCCATGGTTTAAAGTTAGGATATCCTTGTTCATACTCTTTATCTGGATCTTCGCCGCCGTCACTGGTGTAGGTCTTACCATCATCCCCCTGGTATTTGGGCGGATGATCTTCTCTTCGATAATTCCTAATCACCTTCGGATGAATGACGTTTACGCCTTCTCCATCGGAATTTACATCCTTGGTGGACTTGCCTATGGGGCCATATGGCTCAAAAACACTATTTCCTCCCTCAGGCGTAACGCGGTATCCGACCCCCAGTCGCCAAATAAATTACTCCATAGGGCGACAAAAATCTCTATCCGCATTGCCCGGCTTATCTATACCTATACTGCGTTTGCCTTTTTCCTTCCCTCTCTATGCGCAATTCTAGCAGAGTTCTACATCATCATTCCAATACACACCTACTTCGCCGCAGACGAACAGCACGTCATCCACTTCATCCAGGACTGGACACTCGGGGTCTTGTACGTGAAAATGACCGGTCGCTTCATCCTATGGTACTCGCAGTCTCGGCCTGCCGAAGCTCTCCGCGCAATCATTCGTAAGGGCTGGCTTGATCCCGACGCACGCATCGCAACTCGTTGTTTCATTTTGCCCGCTACTATTATTATGGCTGGAGCCCTCGTCATACCCGTTCCTTTAGGCTATGTCGTCAATACATTATGGTTTAGCGAAGCAAGTGAAGCAACGCGGAGCCAGGTATATCGATACAGCTACCCTACAGTTCTAGTCGCAATTATGGTCATCTGCTTGGTTTATATGATGGGCGTGATGCTGAAGGGCTGGAGGCAGAAGATCAGGGATGAAGTTTATTTGATTGGGGAGAGATTGCACAATTTTGGAGAGAGAAGACCGCCAGCGCCCTCCCCAGTAGTTGTCGCTTAACATCTCTTTTTGTTTACCTTTTATCTCCACGCAATTACCGGCGTTGCAGAGGCCATCCGGAGGCAAGTATATGCTGTTGATTTCTGGGTTCGCCATCTCCTTAGTCTCTTGGCTTTTCCACTCTTAATATCCAACTGGGAGAAAAGCGTAGGTAACTGTCGGCTGGCGCTAAAGGGGGATATTTCGGTCGCTCTTGGAAGCGGCATTGCCGTATGGGTCATAAATCCTGGTGTACATGTACATAAATACATACCAATGTCTCAAATAGCAGCCCACGCACGGGCTCTTATAACAATATGTTGTAGAAGTTTCCCCATCTCCCCATCAGTGTGGCGTCCGATAGCCACGTGTAGGGATGGCCATCTTATAAGGGAGCCAAAACAACCGTAACTCTCCTACAATGACCTGCTGTTGTCCAGCCATCTGAACGGATAGATGTACTGGCTGAGCACGGAGTCACGAAACCGCCAAGAGCGATTGGGGCATGCTGGAGGGACAAACAAGCAAGATCAAGAATTATGATATAGGGATGATTTTATGTGGCCCAGCAATCAGCTGACACACACCTCACCCGATAAAGATGCGCCCTGCACTCGCCCAGGTGACGCCGCTTTAGCTGGGTGAACTTGATGATGGACAACTGGAGATACAGTCGAGTCGCGTTACAAGAATCTCGCGTTATAAGAATATGAATACGCGGCTCCACCCCGATCCCGGAGTCCATTGCCCCGACCATATTCTTGTAGCGCGACTCGACTGTACTCACCTGAAACTTACCCAACTCGCGCGAGCACCCTCTACAGCGGGTCCACTAAGGCAAAACATTATATATGTATATATATACAGCCTACCCCGATGGAAGGCGAGGCATATCATTAGCCTTATATGAGAGAGAGAGGAGTCCGTATAAATACATCACGCTGTTGTCGTCTGAGCTGTGGTGGTGGTGATAATAATAATAATATAATAAGAGGAAAGGAAAGGAAATTCTATGTTAGTTAGCCCCGGAGAAATCCCAACCTCCCCATGAGGATGTGTGGACATATGTATGTATGTATGTATGTATGTACAAGGGGAAACGCAAACAAACACTCCTGGCTGCCCATCCGGTTTCGAGATTATAGAAACAATAGGAAAGGTGCCCTACTCTTTGATTTCCTTCGCTCTCCCCAACACCGTTGGCGGATTTGATCGTTTTACCTCGTCATCCATTTCCTCGTCTGCACTTATTTCCTCAAGGTCCTGTTCGATCTCTTCCGTTTCCGTTGGTGTTGGAAAACGACTCTTCTGGGGAGGGGTATATTCCTCTCCACCGGAGAGCTGCCATTCCATAAGCTTTGTGAAGGCACCATTTGAGTTGGATGATAGCTGTTTGAAGGTGCCTTGTTCGGCAACCTTACCGTCACCGGATAGTACGATGATAGTGTCTGATCGCTTGATTGTTGAAAGCCTATGTGCAATAGATATAGTAGTATTGTTGCCCTTCATGAGTGCAGTAAGGGCAGCGTTGACGAGGGTCTCTGATTCAGCGTCCAGGGCAGATGTGGCTATAAACAAAAGGGGTTAGCGGGCAAACATTCTGTGGATAGAAGGAATACTAAATACCTTCGTCCAGAATGAGAATGTCGGGATCCTTAACTAAAGCCCTGGCAATGGCGATACGTTGCTTTTGCCCTCCCGACAGTTGAGCTCCTCGGGCGCCGACAGCTGTTTCAAGGCCATCAGGCTGGATACACTTGAATTAGTAGCAGTACTGGAGCGCTGGCCAAGTACATAGAGGGGTGTGACCTACAAAGTCGCCGATGAACTGGCAATTTGCTTTCTTGGCTGCCGCAATAATCTCGGATCTGGTGGCGCCCGGCTTCGCATATGCAATGTTCTCCGCGATGGTTCCTGAAAATAGTACTGGCTCTTGGGCTACGACGCCAATCTTCCTCCGCAAAGACTTGAGGTTCATCGTTGCAATATCCTGGCCATTGATCTTAACTATGCCTTTGGTTGGGCTGTAGAAACGGAGTAACAGTGAGGCGATAGTGGATTTCCCTCCACCACTAGGTCCGACAATGGCAACGTTGGTACCTTGCGGAATTTCGAAATCGAGGCCGTCGAATATGTTAACAGCTGGTCGAGTGGGGTAGCTAAAGGTAACGTTCTCGAATCTTATAGGACCTCGTGCTGAAATTACCTTTGTGCCGACAGTCGATAGGATAGTAGGTTTTCTATCATGAAGCTCAAACAAGCGGCTAGCTGCGCCAACCCCTTTCATCAGTTCGGAATAAAAACTCGACAATCCAACTAGGCTCGAGCCAGCATAAGCGGTGTACATCAGAAATGAGGACAATTCCCCAATACTAATGGCTCCCGTCTTGACCATCTGACTACCGGAATAAAGGAGTGCTAGGATGGTCATGTTCCCCATCAATCCCGTCTGTATCCCGCGTTAATCACGTAACCATTGTACGCTATCTCAATGGCCAACATACCGAGCTAAAGAAAGTGGCGCTATAGAAAGCATCTCTCTTGCCGAGTGAAAAGATTTTCTTCACCTGTTTATTATACCTTCCAACCTCCAATATCTCCCCTGCAAATGCTTGGCTAGTTCGAACGTTTCCGAGTCTCTCCTCTGCAATTTTGGCCAGAGTTCCAAGGTTCCGCTGGATCTTCCTACTAAGATTGCGAATAGCCCTACCGTAGAAGAAGGCACCAATAGCTACAGGCGGAAGCATTACTGCGAGAACTCCAGTGAGCTTTAAGCTAACATAGGCCATAAGCCCAAAGCCGGCTCCCCCGCTAACGAGAGCACGAAGACCATCTGAAAGGTTTTGCGTAATACTCTTTCCAACAATGATGGTGTCAGAACTCAGACGGGATATAAGATCACCCACTCGATTTGCATCAAAAAACTCGGCGTTTTGTGCATAAGTCTTTCGGAAGAGCTGGGAGCGTAGACGAGCAACGATACGCTCACCGACAATGCGCAAAATTATAATACGGCCATAATTTGCTGATGCTCCGAGAGCCAGGACCTACCAGGGAATTAGGGAATTAATACCACAGTAGAGTTCCACCACAGATGCAGAGACGTACGCTACCTAGGGCTATATAGAACTGCTGCAACTCGAGCCCAAACAATCTACCGTCGCCCGAGGAGTTTGTAGCGAGGTCGATAATCTTGCCAATGGAGAAGCTATAACTAGTTAGACAAAAACCTAGTGTAAATACTCAAGGCCACCCACGGTATAGACATGGTTATAGAGGACGATAATAGAAGGCAGGCAAATGCCGCTATTCGGGGTTCAAATCAGCATCCCTCCACCCGAATTAGAGACTCGAAGATTAGAGTACCTCCCAGATATTTGGCTTCCGGCCTGGCAATCCTAAGCAACCTCCACACATCGAAAACTCCGGGCTTATTTCCCTGGGAGAGGCCGTCCTTATTCAACCTTGCGCTCAGATCCACCTGAGCCGCTCTGGCAGCCTTCTCCGACCTTGCAAATCCTTGTCCCTCATCATCATTCAATTTGTCCTCGGGTTGCCCCTTCTCTCTCACACTGGCGGTGCTTCTAGGAGCCTCATGCAAGGCCTGCTTGGTAGATAATACCCGGCACTGGGAGTCAGCACCTGGCCACTGAACCAGCACAGACCTGTGGCCCTGGAAGACCACCCTTGACTGTAGCCCTGGCTGCCGCACGCAGTTGTAGTCTAATTGACCCCTCAAAGGATGCGATAACGCAGAGTGCGGACGGCTAAAGGTGAGTCTAGACCCGGCAGCCTGCTGCGAAGCCCGTTGAGCTACGGCGGCTCGTGTTGAAAAGGTAACTCGGGCAAGTGCGTTCGATTTCACAATGGCCAATCGAAGAGGCAGACCGGAGCCGCGCATGGCTCTTTGCGCAGCAGCAGATTGCCTCGCTCTGTTGCCGTCAGTGGATGCCGAGTTTTAGCATGGTCGTGGGGCATTCGTTGTAGGGCATTCGCTGAGATGGAAGAGGATGGAAGGAGTGTTGTTGCTTCGGGTTTCGCCGCACTCTCACATCTCGTCCCCGACTCGAACGCCCTTGGACTGGACATGAACACCAATCCCAGTCTCCAGCAGCTCTAGGGCTGCTTGTAGCTCTCAAGACTACTCGCGATAGGCAGTTCGATATTGGCCCGGCATAGTCTTTTAATACGCTGTGCCCCGTACTCAGTCCTTCCCGGGAATATCAGGCTCTAACCCCACCATTGCGAATACCAGCCAGGAATCCACCACCATGGTTCTAGATTACAGTAAATGGGTATGGTCATTCCTTGCCCTGTGTTATCGTCTACAGGATACCGCATCCTGACTCTGCAAAACTGGTCTTCCATTTCTAATGTGCCCCACAGGACAATCTCGAGCTCAGCGACGACTCGGACATTGAGGTTCACCCTAATGTTGACAAGAACTCCTTTATTCGTGCCAAACAGAACCAAATCCACCAGGAGCGCTACCAGCGGCGCCATCAGATTGAGACTTTGAAATATGAACGCACTATTAATGACGGGCTCCTCACCCGCATCGACAGCTTTATCAATACCCTACAGGCACATGGTTCCCCGTCAGTAAATGCCGATGAGCTCGTCTTCCATACCCTCGTAGAGGCTGCTGGAGACCCTTCAAGTGATCAGCCTCCCCAGCGGCCAGAAGGAGTCCATGCGAAGGTGGAGGAGCAGCCCACATATTCGAAAATGATGGGAGCACTAGTGGACCAGGTGAAGAAAGCAGTAGACGAGTCAAAGTCGGATAGTCGGTGGGAGAAATACCTATCCGAGTTACGGAGTCACCAGCAAAAGGTCCAGAACCTACAGAAGGAGTTACAAGTCAAGCTCGACGAGCTAGAGAAGGTAGAGAGTAGAAAGATTACTAGTGACAGTATCCATACCGGATTTGACAGCTCCTATGTCTCCAAAGGCGACAAACAGAGCGGGAAGAAACCACAGGCGGACAAGACCAAATCCGTGGAACTTTTGAACCCCCAGAGTGTAGAAAAAGGGGAGAGTTCTTCTGGCACCGGAGCCGACGCTGGAGATGCCGACAGGGATGACATTGACGAACATATTGAGCCTTCGAACGTAGGGAAAGAGTTTGCAAAAATCAAAATCGGGGACTATCAAGCCTGCCTAAATTTTATATCCGAACACCCGTCTGTAGTTGCCGAAAAAGAAACAGATGGGCTCTTGATCGAAGCATTCAACAGTCAGATTGAAGGGCAGGACGAGTATGCTAGACAATGCGTTCATCAAGCCTTACTCCTTCAGTACTGTCGACAGCTAGGTAAGGATGGCGTAGGCCTATTCTTCAAGAGGTGAGCATTCTCCACCAGCCGAAACCCTACGCCATTAACCCCCTACACCACAGAATATCCACCCCCTCCCACCAAGCTCAAAAAGTCTTCCAAGACGACGTCTCATCAACCTATGACCGCATCCGCATCCGCGCTGCAGAGCTTGCAAAAGAGCGCTCATCCACCAGCGCCGGCGTCGAGCAAATCCAACTCCACGCAGTAGACCCCAACACCAAAATCACCATTAATATCCCTCCGCCAACCGACACTGCAGCCCGCGATATCTTCAGCGGCTTCTCAAGCGAGCTACAGAAATCCCTGGAAAGCGGGTCGCTAGATGAAGTCAATAAGGTCCTAGGCGAGATGAGCGTTGAGGAAGCTGAGGACGTAGTCGCGAAGCTGGGTGAGGGGGGGATGTTGAGTCTCGAGGAAGGGGTGTTTGACGCAACAACTGAGGAGGGGATGGAGGCATTGAAGAGGTTTGAGGAAGGTGAGAGAGGCCGGGGGAAGCAAGCAGAGGCGGAAGAGGCGGTAGGGGACCCAGAGTAACTATTACTTACGTATTTTGTGTATCAACTACTATTATTACCAATGTGTCAGTGTTTTTACCAACCCCCTCCCCCTCTGAACCACAAACTTCAGCTCGATCATTTTTCTATCAACATCCCTCCCTCTCTCCAACCCACTCCCACTCCCGAAAAAAAAAAAATTTTTTCAAATACCATGGGGATATTACTATCCCACACCTATAATCATAAATTATAAACCCCCCATCAAAATAAAAAATAAACCCCAACCCATCCCTTTCCTCATCCTACACACCAAACCTAACCTAACCTGGCCCAACTATCTACAGTCGAGTCGCGTTACAAGAATCTCGCGTTATAAGAATTATCGCGTCATAAGAAATGGAGTCCATTGCCCCCCCGACCATACTTCTTGTAGCGCGATTCGACTCGACTGTATTACCCAAAACCGCCATGAAAGGAAAAATAAAATAAAATAAAATAAAATAGAATAGAATAAACAAAAAAAAAAAAAAAAATAAACAAAAATCCCATTCCCCCCTTGCGCGTTGGTACTGTGGAGAGTATCGGGGCCGGTGGGTAGGGTGCTCAATGCTCTGCTTCGTGTGCCTACATGCTACGGAAAAACGAGCGGCAGCGAGGTAGGTAAGCTACCCGCGCCAAGAATTCTAGCTAATCGCCCGGCTCAGATTCTGCCTCCACAGTACCGGACTGCGCTATTGGTGTGTATTTCTGGAAACCGTAGGGGGTGGTGGGGCGGGGGGGGGGGGGGGGGCGTTTACTGAACTAAACAACAGGCGCGGGGGCGCTATATTCGCTTTGTTGGTTTGTTTAGTTGGTTGGCTGAGTTGGTTTTTTTTGTCCCTGCGGCGAAGCTCGGGAAATATGGGCTATGGCTATGGCTATGGCTATGGCTATGGCTATGGCTATGGCTTTGGCTGTGATTATGGCTAGGGTAGGGGGGCGGGAGTTAAAAGAAAAAAAAAAAACCCCCCTTCTCACCCCCCACCCCGAAAAAAAAAAAGGGGGGCTACGGCATCTTAAAGGCGCAGGCTTAATAAGCCCGATCCCTAGTGAGGTAGTTATTCCGTAACTAAGTTAACTCCGTACATGAGGAAAGGAAAGGAGGGAAAGAAAAAAAAGGGTTACGCCCAAGCTTGAAGGAGGATTAAGCTACATTTCCTACTCGAACACATGCAACCATCAGGTCCAGATAGGCGCCCTTGACTCCTTGCTCCTCACTAATGTCCCTAATGAGGGTCGTATTAAACTTCCGCTCATACGCTGCTGTAACCTGAGCCATATACGCACCGTTCCAATGGAACCTTACAATGCGATTGATAAGTAGCTCGTGATTGGTACCCACGCCTTTTGTTGTGTCCTTGAGGAGCTGGGCATCGCGTTCGAGGCGGTTATTAGCACCGCGGACTATGTGGTGGAGGGCGGATTTGGCGTGAAAAGAGAATTCCTGTTTAGGGTGTTAGTAGGGGGGAGAAAAGGGGGGAAGGATTTGTTTACCTTGTCGACAGCCCTGTCCAAAGAAGAGGCCTTGTATTTTTCCTGATAGGCATTCGAGATGGCGTGGAGTTGAGCATCGCTTCTCCTAGTGATGACGGCAAAGAATGACCTTTCATCCGTGCCATACTTTCCCTCACCTGCATTATACAGTTCCGTGGCATAAGCCTGGATCCGCTCTGCCGTAAGTGGTGTTGACTCTTCTTCCCTTTCAGCCTCGAGGACCATCTTGAACATCGTCTTTGTGTTGCCGGATAGGGCGCCTGTGACGTGTGTTATGAGCGGGTCGTTATATTTATTTTTGTATTCGGTTTTAATAGCTTCTAGATCTGCATTCGAACGGCTAAGCAGCACGTCATTGAGGACTGCTTCATCTTTGACTGGTTTCCTAATTTCATTGTAGACGTTATGGACGTCCTGCCCAAGGGGACCGCGCACGATGGCTAACAGGCCGTCTTTGAATTGGCTGCTAGTTCTGCTATTTATTTGGGTGATGGCATCTTCCAGGGAGGTTTTGTGGCACTTTTGGTAGGCGTCGCGGATCAGTTGCATTTTTACGGGGTCGACATTGGAGAGAACACTGATTAGTGTTCTTTCGTTGTCATCGGTGCCTGTACCTCTATCGAAAATGCTTCTTTTTTTATGGGCAAGGCCGTCTAGAGCTCCCTTAAGTTCGTTAACTTCGCGGGATGCATCACCTTGGGGTTGTTGAATCGCATAGCCGGGACTAGGGTTTGCCGACTGTGTCCACATAGGGGGGGCTCCCCCTTGGAGACCCATTGCCGGACTTGGCTAGATATGTCTCGTTAGCATCATTTATCCCTTTCCAATTGCAAGGACTATGGCCACAAACTTGTGGCGGATAAGTCGGATATAAAGGATCATAGTTTGCTGGCTGTCCACCTTGCGTCCACACGGGGGAGGCTCCCCATTGGGAAGCCAGTGGCTAGATATGTCTCGTTAGCATCATTTATCCCCTTGCTACTCTCTGGGACTATGGTTACGAACTTGCTGATTATGTTGGGAATAACCCGGTGGAGGGTAGCCCGCCATCGGAGGGGGCTGGTTGGATGGGGGTTGTTGGGGATACGCTGGGGGAGATTGGCCTGGTAAAGGCGTGTTATAGGGGTTTGAGCCTGGCGGAGGTCCGCCATAAGGATATTGTCCTAGCGGAAGTCCGCCATAAGGATACTGGCCTAGTGGAGGTCCACCATAATATTGACCTGGCGGAGGGATGGGTTGCTGTTGGGGTTCTATACGAGACCCTATTTAGTCCCCTCTTCCATCATGAATCCCAAGTGCGGGGTCTAGAATTACTCACGAAACGGTGGTGGTGCGCCACCGTATTGATTATAGTTCGACATTTAAACTGCTGTATAGAGTACCCGTTGCGTAAAAATGGGGTATTTTTGGAGTCGAAGACAACACTAGTCCTTCGTTATCGCGAAAAGTGGACGGTGGAGGAGAGGGGGGGAAAGGTGAAAAAAGTAGAAGAACCAGCTGGGCGAACCTGTCGTTAATAAATGCTTCGATCTACATACGGGATTAGGTCATAGTTGGGTGTTCCAACACTTCATGAACCAAGTAACCAGGTTGCAAGGGACAACTTTCGCCACTACGCGCCCAGCTTCGACGAGAATAGCCATCACAACTGCTCCGTAACGCCGCTAATCGCCTACTACGTCGCACCGTGTGTCGCTTTCCGCCGTCATATCCCCTAAATTCCCTAGGAGTTTTGAGGGACGTACAGTACCAGGAATTTTGGTGTTGTCGGGGAATCGCTTGTTAGTGTAGTTCTCAACAGCGTGCCTTCTCGGTTGCGACAATTTGTGGGAAGGACGCTAATGGAGGAAATTGTAATATAGTATGTATATGTATAACATGATGTAATTTGCTGAAGCTAAATCCCCTAATTAAACGCCGCTAACGCCTTTCCTTTGTTGAAACTAGGCAGTTTAGAAGAGCGCCGCTCACCCTTGTTCCAATGAGATCCAATCTACCACCGTATATCTCCGTACATGTAGTAGCAGAACGCCTCGCAAACCCCTTACCCAACAATATGCTACAATCGACAAAAGTCTGGGGTTGGTCGACCTGGAAGACGCCCCAAAAGTCCTGTGGTTACCTTGTTCCCCAGTTTGGCCCCGGTAATTAGTCCAAGAAATCCATATGCTTAGTAGCTTGCCTTCTCCGTTTTCCTTCTCACGATGACCCACCTCCACCAGACGATGACATGCCTCCTCCACTAGAGGACGAAGAGTTTCCTCCACTGTAGGACGAAGCATGATTCCCATCAGAGAACGGAGAGAGTGTGTCATGGTGCGAAGACAGATGGTTACTGTGATGGTAAGGGTGGTGGCCGTGGCGGTAATATCTAAATAACCCGAATGATTAACACCACCAACGCTATTAAAATATAATAGAGAGGATTTACCTCCGCGATCGCTTCGGCCTGGTTATATCTCCTGGTACTTCGCCTGATGGCGAATACGGCGGTGGCGGCACCCCCTGAGCTCCTATTGGTGTACTTTGTGGCCATCTCTGCGTGTAAGGGCGTGCATCGTATCCCTGTTCCCCTGGAGGGGGGTATCGATAGCGGCAGCTGCGACAAATGAGTAAAGTGATGCAGAGAGTGATGATGATGATAGGGATCACGACGACAGCAACAGGGACGGTACTACTGTTGTTGTCGTTTTCAAAGGAACCGTTTCTGTAGGTGACGCGGGCGAAAAGGCGATGTATGTGTGTAGGCGCCATAGTGGTGCGATTTCCTTGAATTGAATTAAGTAGCCTCTACCCGTCCCCGACGATATCACGGAGCTCTAGAGGCCTAGAGTGGGCAATTCTGATGAGCTTTTCTTGGCGAAGAAGAGGTGAGGAAGAGAGGAGAATGAAGGAGACGTAGAGGGGGGGACTTTGTCTGAAACCAGACGTGCAAGATGTTTAGCTAAAAAACTAACACGGTTATCGCCGTATTTTCTGATAGTTGAAACGGGAACCGGCAGTAGGATGGTTAAGCTATTGATAACAGTAGCTGCCCTCCAGTCCCATTCTCTATACGAAAAGCCCAGGCCAAAAAGTGAGGGAAGAAGGGGATATAAAAGTCCAAAGTCCTGCAGCACCAAAAAAAAAGCGTGAGCCAACGCCGCAGGCAGACAGACAGGCACTATCCGCCCATGGCTCCGCCCTGACACCAACGGTACGTTAGGTACGTAGTTGGCATCGCACAAAAAGCGCAGCAGCTATAAGGCCCCCATCACGCCTCAACGATCGACCAAGCCATCGGGGGATACTAACAGGAGAAAAGTGACAAGGCGACCGACTCCTTCTAAGACCCGACCGAGATGAAAGGACTCTTAAAAGCCGCATTCACCAGCCTCACCAACCATTCCTTCCATTCCTTCCACAAGGTTGCTGAGTCCCCTTGTGTAAGATTCTGCCATCCACTTATCTCCCGCCAACCTACTCTAAGCCACCCTCACCGCCAGGAACAACCGGTATTGCATGACGACCAGCACTAAGCCCCTGCCCTAGCCGTCTATTGGTAGTTCAGGCTGTGGTGGTGGTTTTCCAGAAGGAGTCGCGAAGGGGGCTGTGCAAAAGAAGATACCTAAAGGGCGGGGCCAAAAGGCAAGCGTCCAAGCCTAACTGACCCGAGGGAAGGGGTGGAAGCGCTAGTGCGATGCTTAGTGACGTCTTTGTTTATCTTTTCCGGTCCGGTACCTGCGTGAGTTGACGTTTGGCATTTTTCGACGTTTTTAAGTTGAGTTGGTTGATGGGAACAATAGTCGATGGTTTTCGGAGCCTAGGCTACGGTCGGCACCTGATATACAAGACACATATTTGGCACACCGAAGACCTCGAGACCAGACTCAATACATGGACTTTGGCATGATATGACGGCCTCTTATTCGATTCAAACTCAATTATTACGATGTGAACTATAATACAACCTTGAAACTGCAGCTATATTGATGATGGTCGGGGAAAAAAAAAACCTCCATTCACCAACCCATCCAATTCGGTCGATATCATGTGGAAGAAAGGCGACAATAAGCACCAGCTAAGGGGTGATAGGAAACTGTGGGATGGAAAAATATGGCTCCCTGGAACCACTTCAAAGTGTTCTAAGAGTGTTCGTATTGATGAAGTGTTCGCTCGATATGCTCATCGTTGCTTGTTTTCGCGGTCGTTAATGTTTTTCGTCGATGCGCCCTGCACAGCGGCCCTACGGATCCACCGTAAAAGCTATTCTAGATCTCTACTACTTGGTCGAAGACCGGAGGCTGTCGACTACCCCCCGAGCGACATCTCGAACATCTCGAGGGCCATAGCCGCCAAATAGCCACTCGTTGCCGTGCCGGCCCACGTCAGTGAACGTCCCCGAGTGTCTGCTGCGGGACTTTGGATTCGGCGACGAAGGTGCTCGCATGGCTGTCTCATCGGTGCTTGATGTACTGCGATGCTTTGACGGGCGGGGAGACTTGCTTGAGGTGCGAATGGGAGGAATTCTACCCCATTTAGGTTGGCGCTCAGTCGGGGAGTATGATTCGTTTTGAGGTTCTTCGAAATACTCCATTTGAGGCGAGCCCGTCGGTGAGTAGGTCAATCTTGGAGATGCTGGGCCCGCCGAAGAAGATGAGGATGACGACACAGAGCCCGAGTGTTTGGTTTGCTGGACCGGCCGAACGGTCGGGGGTGCGGCATTGGATGGCATGTTTGCTAGTTGGTGAAGCGGTAGTGATTGAGTAGGAAAGGCGTTGACGGTTCGGCCTGTAGTGGAGAGAAGTGTGCGATTAAAGGAAGAGAAAGCACGGAAACGGTGGGCTTTCTTGTTTTATCCTCTTCTATTCGGATCGGCCTTTCCTGCATGCGAAGGACTCGACCCACATCCAGAGGCTCTTTGGACGTGCATAAGAGGCGATCGGTGAGGAAACTCATTCCCACAGGACCAACAGGGGCCAATCTGGGTTGACTCCCGCAAAAAGCCCATCCAGCCAGCACAAAGTTCACCGCCGCTCACAAAAAGGCGTCCAGTGAAAAGGCTTGGGCTGCATCAAACCTGGGCGCTCCAATCGCCGTGATAGGGCCAGTCATCCCAACACAGGCCAGGCCCATGCGGGACGAAGTCTCGAGCCATCTAGTGTGGCTTCGAGTGCAAGGGCATGGCGGAAAGTGTCCCCAGTCCGTGACTGTAGCCACTGCACCGCACGGAATCAAGTAAGAGCGGGGTATCATCTGGCCGGCTATTGTCCACCGGAAAGACCAAGAAGCTCTGGCTCCAGCACGTCCACTTGCTGGCCATCGCGGGCAATCCTCGGCTCCTTGTGCAACTGCTGAGTGTAACTACTGTGTGCAGGTGATACGGAGGGGTAGAACGTAGCCTTATCGGCTACGGCTGGCGGTTCGCCAATTTTCAATCAACCATCGCGTCGCGCGTTAGTCATCCCACGCACCCACGCAACTTAGGCCAGGTGCACATGAGAAAGTCCTGCGCGGCGAAGAAAGGACTCTCCGGACTCACCACCACCCGGTCTCCTCGGTGTAGCCTCATGTGATTGGCGTAGGCACATGCCCTCAAAAGACACTCCCCCAGCCTGAAACGAGAGAGGAGCGCCGTGGGGCGGCAGGACTGCACTCCAGCAAAGGAACTCTGTGTCATCGATCATCGTCGTGATCAGTCGGCAGGCTGCACGGCGGACCCGGAGGTGTAGGACGACAGAGGACGCTACGTAGTACGGCAATGTTGCGATCGGCCACCTCTGGAAGGAAACACTCGGCTTGCTTTTTTTTTCTTTTCTCGAGAAATAACATACGTAGTAAGTCACCGGCAAGCCACAAGTGGGTCACGAGGGAGCCTGAGAAGTTCGAGCCGTGCTTTTTTGTTTTTTTTATTGTTACGTGGCTGCATCACTGCATCCACTCATCCACTCCTCCTCCCCCCCAACCCGGCGGCAACCTCTCGGCTCGGCTCTCGTCGCAAGTAATCAATCAGACCCGTAAAAATAGCCTATTGCTTTCCTTGCTTTTGATATCATACTATATACAATACAATACGATACAATACAATAGTCGGTTTTTGACGAATTTGTATATATATATGTTACTACGTACTTGCACTCTGTATATGTGTGTGTACGCACAACATACATACATACATACACACGAGAAAGTAAGTCACTCGAGAAAATCAAAACGCAAAGAATGTTCGTTTTTAATTTTTTTTTTTTTCGGTTTTAGTTACGCTTGGTTCCCAGATTACTTTACATTGCCAACATCTTCACGTCGTCACTATAAAGGTAAAACGATGACCTCGTCCCCCTCCCTGCCCTCGTAATTACAGCCTTCCAGCGCAGAGTTTATAGCGCAAAACAAAGAACGGCCCCTTGCTTGTACAAATGCTTGTACGTCCCAATTTCGTTTTCTCCTCTCTTTTGTTTCTGCAGACCCAATTCCTATTTCACATCAGAAGCCACCGCTGTCCCTCCTCAGCATCTCCGCAACGTCGTCGTCTAGTCCTGCGAGCGCATCATCACCGCTAAGGCCAGGAAAGTCCTCTGCATCATTCAGCTTCCTCTTCTTTGCGCTTGAGCCATTGGCTTGGCCTCCCACGGTAGGTCGCCCGTATGGCATCGCCAGGCTTGAGAGGAGATCCGATCCAGCAGCTGGAACGAATGGCTGCGGAGTCGCAATAGGGACTCTTGGTTCCTCGAAGAAATCCGAGGCAGTAGCCCTTGGAGCGAAACTGGGCTGCGGCGGCGGGGTGCCGGTGGGGGTGAGCGCCTCCACGCTCGGAGCACGTTCAGGCTCTGAGGATATGGAATCCCTTGCCGCCCTGTTTCCAGCGTTGTCAGAAGCAGGGCTACCGTTGGTGTGAGATACGGGTGATCCTTCTTCAGCAAGTCCGCGCATGATACTGTCTTCAACGTCGCGCTTCCTTTGATCGATCTCAACTTTCCAGTTAGATAGCTCCAAATGCTGTGCCTCATTCTCGTTGAGTGCGTTTCGGTTAGTATCCAGGAGCTTCTCTAATGCCTCCACCAACGCACGGCGTGCTTTAATGCTCTCAGCCACCGCCCCTTCAGCATTCGCCAGTGTCTTGAGTAATCCACTTAGCCGTGCGGCATACACTGGAGGGGTGGGCAAGGGAGTTGTAGGATCTATGATTTTCATATATTCTTGCTTCGCATTTTCGACGGTGGTCTCCATGGATGGAGGGAGATTATCGACAGCGACTTGAAGAGGAACCAGAGGCTGAATATCAGATGGCACGGAAGACGAACCAAATAGAGGCTTCTTGTTCGACGATCGAGATTTATCCAGGTCTGTAAATTAGTCAGTGTGAGCGTACGGTGCGCTTAAGGAGATGATTACCGTTAATACGAGTCTCAATGGCTTTTTGAATCGGAACCTCGAATGTCTGACGTAGTTTCCAAACCTCGACAACTCTTCGTAGCTTTTGTTGGATTTCATTTGTTGCACCTTTGTAAGCAACAGCCGTGGCCTCTGCAATAATCTAGAGAAGTGAGCATTAGCTCCGCCATCGACAAGTGGTTGGGCAAGTATTTACTGGAGAGAATGCAACCAAAAAATCATCTTTGCGGCGAACTTTAGACTGTTGAGCAACCTCTATAAAACGAACTCTGACATTAGCAGATGGTCACTTCAAGTGAGTTGGGACGCGCCCGGATATACCATTCGCCAGGTATATCAAATTTAATCTCTTGCTGCTGCTAGAATCCTTCAGTCGCTGTATCCAAAGCTGCGCCGTGCGTTCTGCATGTCTCCTATAGCCATGGCCGTTGTCATCAGTTGTTCGCCGGGAATTCAGCTGTCGATCCAGACTCCATACCTATGAAACATCACCCATTGCGCAACAGTCACAATACTCTCCTGCGTCTCATTGAGTGATGAGAGCTTCGCAAGTACCGAGTCATCGGTATACGCCATCCGCTACGTGTGCTTGATAAGGCGTTGATGCGCTTTTCTACGAGGCAGTTTTGCGGAGAGCCAGCGTGCGGAGACAAAGGACTGATAGCGACCTGCGGCAGGGCTAGGCAAATAGCTTGCGTAATTGTGATTCCTTGGGCTAGTAGCTTAGACGGCTTAGTGGGCCCCCAAGACTACTAGATGAGGTGGAGTTACAATTGTTCTAGGCACCTGGTGAATAATGTTGATGAGATTAGGTGGGTGGAGCCTGCAAGGAGTGTTACACCGCAGAGCCGCAAAATTCCTGATTGGTTATATTCGCCAATAATTGACGATTTACAAGACTCCTACTCTTCAACTCACTCGACTTTCAACCTCAAGCCTTTGAATCCTCTCTACAGCACCAACTTCGAACGCTTTTATTGTGTTGGACAAGATGGCAGACCGTTTTCCATCTATAGAAGAGTTAACAGCAGGTTGGCCTCACTTTGCTAGCTCGATCCAATTGAACACCTAAGCTCCAACTTTACTAACCCTATCAGGTCAATCGAGCCTGGGGCTCAACCCAGAAAGCACCACTCCTGGCGATTTTCTTTCTCGCGAGCAAGCTGCGCTAGGAGACGATGCTAGGCTTTTCGCGTCTCCAAATGACAACTACAAGAGCTCGACTGTTGAGGATGATGTCGATCTTCTAGCCGGTGCTGGCGGCATTGTTAGAGTTGAGAGCATAGGTGAAGAGGTGACAGAGTTTGAGAGCGCCTTCCCAATGATCGACCATAGCAACGAGGTTGGCCCTTCTAATCATGGTCATATCGCATGCAAAGTTGTTAAGGGCTGTTGCTGACGGTGCTCATTTCCTAGCGAGTCGCTCCCGGAGGCAATATCACCGGGCCTAATGAACCCTTCCTAACCGGACGGGCCATCACACCTTCGTATAGTGTCACAGTTGAAGATGAGGAGGAACCAGAAGTGATCAAGTATGGAATTCCCACACAGTAGGAAGATAAGGCCTGTCTAACAGAGGAGTTCTTTCACTAGGCAATGGCGTGAACGCCGCGATCTCGCCCTTCAACAGCGTGAAGAAAAGTCTGCCCAACGAAAGGCCGAAACAATCAAAGCCGCCCAGATCGCCCTTGATGATTTCTATCACAATTACAACACCAAGAAAGACAAAGCAATCAATCAGACAGGCTTGGAAACCAAAGAGTTCATGGTAAACCGCGAAGATACCGCAGCAGGAGGCACAAGCTGGGAACGTATTGCGAAGTTAGTGGATCTGAGCGGGAAGGGAGCCAAGGGTGGTGCCTCTGGAACTGGGAAGGAGAGGTTCAGGGAGCTACTACTTGCTTTGAGGAAAGATGAGAAGGCCCCAGGCGCGACGGGATACTAAGCGCTCCTGCGATGTGTCCCGTCCAGTAGCACCACGTTAACGATATTGGGCAGGGCAAAACCAAAACCTTACATAAAAGAAAGAGGAATGGAATGGAACTTGACTACAACATCATCCTAGTATATCTCCCCCTTTGCTTACTTGATGTAGATTGAGTCTTGTTCAGGAGGAGTGCGAGCTTTTGCGATGAAAAACTAGCATGCAGATGACGGAAGGGAGGGCAGGTGTTTTTATTTTCCAGGGTGGAGTTCATTCGCCCATGGGGTATTTGTGATGGTTTTTTCCCTGATTGGTGAAATAATTTCTAGTTTTGTGACACCCTTTTCCTGTACCTATATCCGTATGAAGAAAGATGAGCGTTATTTTTTTTTTAATTTTTTGGTTTCAAGGAGAAAAAAAAGGACAAATTGCCAATACTGCCGCCGCTGCTGCTGCTACTGTTGGGCTTCCAAGCTAATGTGATAACTGGACTAAGATTTATTTCGATGGGTGGATGTTGGGTACGGGGGTAGTGCTGTTCTGGCTTGGGGTTATAAGTTATAATATACGGAAGTGTAATATTGAGGTATAAAATGCAAAAAAAAAAATCTATATAATGATGCGCCCCCTGGGGGAGGAGGGCAACCCTATGCACACTAGGATCATAATAACTATGGCCAAACCATCCCAAAAAGCGCCAATCTTGTAAATAAATCGAAATCTAAACCCGCAGAGGGTCCCCACAGGAAAATGGAGAGTCTCTCGGATCAACCGCTCGATACTAAAAAGCTCAGTAAACTCCCCGCCGACAGACCAGCGACAAGACAGGTCGCCATAAACGCCCCTGCCGCCTCCCTTTCCTCCTCCTCAACCCACTCGTTTGCGGTGACCATACTCTGGCTCCCCACCCAGCCGTTTGAAACCCCAAAGGTGAATTGGACGACAACGAGATAAAAGAAGTCGCTGTCCACGATAGCGCCACGGCCGCCGATGTTACAGAGAAAGTAGAGAGGGACAAAGGCTATGCGTGCAAGGGAGAGAACGAAGAGGGATTTGGGTGATGGGGAGGGGCGGGGGAGAAGGGTGAGGAGGCGGCCAAGGAGGTCGCCTGTGTTCCAGAGGAGGATGGAGAAGGGGGTGAAGATTGAGCGGTGGAAGAAGCGGGGAGAGGTAGAGGGTGGGCGGACACTGACGATGGCCTGGCACGTACGTTTAGTGGTCTACGTGATAGGGATGACAGGGAGGGAAAACGTACCTGAGTATAAACAGGAAACATCATGGTGACAGCAAAACACACAAACACCGCACTGGCCAACCACTTCAGCTTTCTGAACAGTGTCCGCGCAGGAACAACAGGCTTTCCTCCCACCAGCTCTTCACCCAGAAGCTGCTTCGTAGCTTCACCACGAGCATTGTGCCTCCGCATCAGCACCCCGAACGCCAGCAACGTGAACGTCGAAATCCCTGTCGCTGTCAAGAAATACCAGAATGCCGACCTAGACGCCTCCCCCGAACGCATCAAAGCGTTCGACTCATCGTGTGTCTCGGGCACTGATAAGACGGATACGATTTCTGGCACACGGCGTTAGTAAAAAAAAAAAAGAATCCCGGGGATAGCTCGTGAAGACGTACGAGCAACAGGAGGTAACACTCCCGCAATCGCGTGCCCCGTCATAACCCCCTGCGTATACTCCCCCCTCCCAAACCCACCCACATACGAAAACACTCCATTCTGCATCAATCCGGTAGCCAAGCTCGTCAAGAACGACATCGCCAACACCAGCCCCAAATACCCTCGCGCTTCGAGCGCACTACCCGTTGAAAGAGCCATCAGCGTAAACGCTACCATATTGATAACTAGCGACAGGATGATCCGTCTCGGGTACGAGGCGCCTTTTTGGAGCTGTGCGAGAAGGAGGACGGTGCCGAAGTTGCCGGCTGTGGAAACGGAGAGGATGGCGCTTTGGAAGTGGGTTAGGATCCAGGGCGAGGCAGAGAAGCGGCCCTGGAAATAGGGGCCTGCGGCCATGAACATGTTCCTATATATCAGAGACCTTAGTCCTGATATGCTCGCCACGCGGATGCGATGGGGATTCCAGACTCACCATGCCCACAGCATTGTCACGCCTAGGAGCACAAAGATAGAGTAATCCAGCCATGAGAATCGGGTGCTGCGCTCTGCTTGGATTCGCTCTCCGTCAGGCCCGATAGCCCCGCCTTCGAGAGGCTCATATTCTACCGCAGGCGGCAACGACTCCCGCGGTCGAACGAAGTTTCGCAGCCGTTCAATCATGTTGACCGAGCGTGTTCAAGTGAGCCGTACGCTGCGGGCTAGGGCGCGCTATGTATCGCTCGCCCGTCTGTCGTCCCTATGCCGCCGTTCATGCAATCTGTTTTCTATCCGGGAATGTATTGTATTGTATTGTATACAAATATATATCGTGCACCGCCCACCCAACGTCAGACAAGAGCCGCGATGGCGATGTCATAGCCGAGGTGTATTAAACGCGCGTTTGGGCACCCGTTCCAAAGTCAACAAACGCGGGCCGGACCGTCCCATACAAATTTGTGTATCGCATCGCGGCCTCATAACGTGATTAGATTTATCTGCTGGGTCGATGTCGTGCATAATTCATAATGTCGCCATCATACCCATCATCCGTACCCAGGGAAAAAGAAACAACAAACACATATTTGCGCGACAATTACTACTAGGTGGCCATCGGCTCTGTACTTGTACTTGTGCATACGTACAATGTTGTACATGTACATGCAGGTGGGGGGGTTTTGTTGGTGGAGGGGCATTTCCCCTGCAGAGCAAATATTCCTCCAAGCTACGACCTTCTCCGATTGCTACGTCTTGGGGTTTTGGAACTGTGCCTCAGGGAGCAGGTACCGCTAGTCTCCGTGCACGCCAATAGGTTAAGCGTTTATTGGGAAGATAGGGGCCAATAGCGAGGAGGTTAGTAGGTGCGGTTCACCTTTTGGCTGCGTTGAGCCACCTGTTCCTAAATACGTGCAATAGGTCGATACACAAACGGATTTGACTTTTCGGGCCTACTCTTTTAGAAGGAAAGGGCTAGATTATCACTACTTCTTAGTCTTATCGCGTTTGCGAGCCAACGGCTGGCGAGAGCTGGCTCCAAGTCTCTTTGATAGGATTCGTCCCCCAAAAGTTGTAGTTGGCTTTGTGTCGGCTTGGGGAGCTATCTGCGGAAGCAAGTGGATAAAGGAACGGAAAAAGAGAGGATATTCATACTCTCAACTACGCTGACAGTTGGACGGCACACTGGCTAATCGGAAAATTCAAACTTCCCTGCTTTGAATCACAGGTATTTGCGGGCGGCGGGAACAACATATGAAAAAGAGCCGCTAATTTTCAAAGGAACGGAGGAGTAGATACTCCCCGAGGACACGTCGACAGGGAGCCCAATAACCTCGCGCAATCCTATCCCGCAAGGTTCTGGCTTGGTACATTCCGCGTTTCTAAATCAAGTGTTGTACAGAGTATCCAGTGACCGCGTTATCAACTCTCTTAGCCCCATGGGGTATTTATTGACCCTGTGGACTTGAACTGATTCGGAAATGCACTAAGGGGCCAATAAATTATTTGATTTTCCGGGCATCAACGCCGCATTGCAGCAGTGGAGCGCTCGCCTCAAAAGTTACACCAGCTGAGTCTGTGGTGCCTCCTCATTGAAGCAGCCAGTCTTGTGAGACCTTGAAAAAGCCCCGAGACTTGGCACTCACTGCTTCGAAAGGTTTGCGTGCCGTTTGCGTCCACCACAAAGGTTTGGTGGCGTCGAGTAAACCAAAAGGAAAGCGGTTAAATATCAGAACAAAGAAAAATTATGTAAAAGAAAAAGAGGTCCCCCAATAGCGGGTCCGGTATCCAGGGAGCGACCCTAAAGGGAAATAGGCGGTGTATACCATCGCGATAGATACTCGTTACCGTGTACGACCCCGTGTATGACCCCTGAGAGGGGGGCAATAGGCAACAAGGAGGAGGAGCGTATCACAATCCTCCTATCACTTTCCCCACAAACAGCAAATGCCACCACACGTCTAGTCACATGAAGCGAGTATGATTGGGAATTAGTTCACCGCTAGAGATTGACATCCCTAGGCTTGCGGAACCGATCTGAGATGTTGGCGATGGTGATTTTGACCAAGACAATAAAAGCTAAAAGGGAAAGACGGACGTTGCTCTTTGGAACACGAAAACTGGCCACCTGTTGGTCTGCATTTTGTCTTTTCTGCCAATGAATCCACACCCATCTGAGGATTGAACGAGGCCGAGGCTCGAGACTGCCTTGCGCAAGTATCCTGAAACCCGGATTGGGGGAAACCGCGAACAGGCACGTTCCCGATCTAGATTAATGCTGATTACCATGACGGCACTTGCGGGCGGGAGGTCCGTATGCGGTTACCCGTCGGTTGCTTGAGTCGCGATGCTGTCGCCGCTCGGAAGCACAGCTGAAGCGCGATCAGTATTCACGGCTTGCCAGTCAGAATTGAGGCCTAAGCTCAGTATTTTTCAGACTCCATGTACTCCGTAGTACCACCCAATCCAAAGTAAAAGTCTCCATTAGCGACCGCACCCATGACAGGTGCTTGATATGCCCTCATTGCTGGGATCTTGACACTTCTGGTTCCTACCACAAGCACGCACTACCTTGAGTCTGATGGACACAGTGTTTCCATCTGATACGGGGTATGAGCACGTAGTACCAAGTCAACCTACGCTTTTGCCTGCCAAGCACCTGTCACACGAACAAGCGCCCTGATCTCACATCACGAATATTGACAGCAGCAAGATTGGGTTTGGCGGAGTTTGATGTCGAAACCAGCCCGGCTAGGGTTCGTTCTGAAGCTGTCAGTAGAGTGTGAGGAGAGCAAAAGGGGACACTGTGACACTTAGCCGCCCAGTTGCAGCCCTAACCCAACCCCGTAGGGACGGATGTTGTTGTCCGTCTCATTCTGAGCTTGGACCTGAATCGGCTTGTGGTTTTGACGGGGCATATCAAATCCTTGTTGTTTTGAGTGGTGCAAAATTTTCGAGTCGCTTCGCTCGAGTGTCGCACTCCACGCTCTGATCATTTCCATCTGTGTTGCCATCTGTGTACGGAGTACGGAGTACGGGGCAAAGCACGATCCTACAGCCTAACTTGAGATGGTACATCGCCGCACCTATGTATGGACGCGCTCTGCACCGCGCAGTATTCGCCGGTGCACTCTCTGCGCAGCAGAAGTTGCAAGGACGGCGCTGGCACGGGGCCGAGGGCAACCCTTCTTTGATCGATCTTGGTCATACCAGGAAATCTCGATGTGGTTGGTAGAACACAATTAGGGTGGTGCTCCGTACCAGCACGTACAGAGTGCATGTCGTGGGCCACTGGGCAAGCGCCGGGTAGACCGATACCAGGCTCGATCGTCCCGACGAAGACATCCTCCTCTTCTCTTCCACCTGGGGTCGCTGAGGCGACGGGCATGTCCTGCGCAACCTGTCTTTGGCACACCTGTACTTGTACAATATAGAATACTCCGTACCTCCAGCAACATCCCGGCGGGTCTAGCTCCCAATTGCGGCTGTCCGTAGTCTGGCACTCGGAAGGGATGGCCCGCGCAAAATGTCAAGTGGCGGTTTAAGATTATCGATGCACTATTACTATGTGCAGGTAGAGTAGAAAAGGCTGTTTCAGACAGCCGCACCATCTCCAACGAAGAGCCAGCTCTTGCTGCCAGGACCCTATCGCCACCCGTGGAGCAATGCTTTGAGCATCGCAAGGTGCTGGTACGGAGTAGAGGTAATGCTGGCAGACAGCGACCCGACAAGCCACCCCAAGAGCGAGAGCGCCAGCCGGGGAACAGCGTGGTTCAGGCAGTTTAGGCATCCAAGCTTGCTCCCGTGTTCGGATGATCTGCACCGTCATCTATTCTGTGTCGACGACGGCCAGTGGTCACGTCTTGTCGCGCGAGGGCTCACCGACAAAAGTGCCAGTGGCTCGCTACTCCAATCATAAACATCATCAATGCTGCTACATGTAGTTACTTGTGCTACAGTGTGATCGATTATGTAGCCACACGAAGTCGCCGGCGCACCATTTGCTATTTCGGCCAGCACGAGCACTATGGAAACTACGATGGTGTAGTATACAGCTAGTATACTGCCGCAACTGCTGCTGCAACTGCCGCAACTGCTGCGACTGCCACTGGACCGAAATGTGGGCTCGAGCACTGGGCGCGCCGAGTCGGGATATTGGACGGCCAAGAGCCGGGTGTGCAGGTGCAATGGCGCAACCCCACAATGCGTTCGATGACAGACGGTTCACCGTGCAGTGATTGGTCTAGTGTAGCTCGCAGGGCTTCTGCACCCATTCCACGGGCTCAGGCCTACCCTGGTTCGCTGGTGCTTCACATTGAGCGCGAGATTTGCTAAAGTTGGTGTCAAACGCTCTGTACTCCCCGAAAAACGGCTAGGGCCTGCAGAAGCCGCAGCGACGAGCAGCAGAGCAGCGGCAGGGACTTGGGTCCTTGGATCCCATACCATTCTTTGCAGGTCGGGGCGATCAATGTCGGGTGCTCCACTGCTGCCCCACCCTGGCGGTGGTACTGCTTCTGCTGCGGCTGCTGCTTCTGCTGCTGCTGCTGCTGCTGCTGCTGCTGCTGCTGCTGCGGGCGGCGTATCGTGTCTACCTTCATATTCCAGTCTCAGCGACTATGGACACTCCTAGTCTGTTTTCCACACTGTTCCCTGTCCCGAGCACCAGAGAGCGGACTGTGCCGAGTGACGACCAGTGTGCCATCATCAATCAATGCCGGCGTCAGCTGTTACCTGATCCTGGGTGGGCCAGCTCCTCCATGCCAGACCCATTTACAATCGTCAATGTCGACCAGGGCGATGCTGTGTATGAGTCCGGCAAATCTAGCCTCTGGCTGGCCCTTCTAGCCTTCGGAGAAATAAACTAGACCAAAACGCCACTCGTGCCTGGCTTTTCCTCTCTCTCTCTTCCAAAGTTAAACTTTTGATTGACCAACTCCAAGTGCTAGTGGTGGATACTGCTACTGGGTAGGTGCGCAAGCCCACTCCCGACTTTCGTTTCTTTTATACCTGCCCGAGCTGCACGATCCCGTCGTTTATCGCCCGTTTACAAGGCGAAAATCGAGCACTCATGTCAGCTGAGTGAAAACCTACTTGCCTTCTTTGATAGACTACTGGCCATCACCCATCTTTACCGTCATAATCTTTCTTTTCCGCAGCAGGTCTCCAGGGAAGCTGTGCGGTTGAGCTTGCTTGAAATAATATCACCTTTGGCCAAAAGGGCTGGACCAAAACCGCCAACCTGTCTATCTCGAAAATTCAGTCGCTACTTCATTTCATTTTGTTGGAGGTAGAAAGGCAAACAGCTGCTGATGGTTGGCGGGTTTCTAAAAGGTACGTTTCAATCAATTGCGTGAATGCCAGTTCATGGCTTCCCGGAGTTTTGGTTGCAACATCAGTCGTACATCACCCTTGCCTGCCTGCTGTTACCGTCGTTCCGAAGTTATCCTAGAGGAGTGCCCTCTCTTGCCATTTATTGTGATCCCCACCAGTGGGCGATTTTCTCCATTTGAACGCCCTAGATCCTCGCTCTAACTCTCAGGCTATATCATACAGGCGTCCATAACAGTATCTGCCAACCACCTATCTTGGTGAAAGTCGGCAACAGGGAGCCTGTAATTGCGCTTCATATGGAAAATACGCACTTGGTCGAGAAGGACAAAGGCGTTATGGCAATCTCAGAGATCATCTTGGGGGACTCGAGGCCCAGCCGCACATTGCCACCACTTCACCAGGTATGTACTGCGCTTTCCCTAAGATATCGCCAAGCCAGGCCCGAATTGCGGTCTCACCTTTTCCTAGGCAATACCAGAGTACCTTAATCGCAGTCCACTGGATCAGCGGAATAGTAAAGGAGGGCTTGCGGATATATTATGTCCTTCACCTCTTGCACCAAGCCACATCTCGCTCCCCCCTCATCTAGTACCTTCGCCTTCACCTAGGAAGAGGCGTTTTCCAATTTCCCAGATCATGGTTCCTGGGTCGGCTCACCATCTAGACAGCACAATTGTTGGCCAACTTCCGCCACTTCAGGTCTCCGCGGGATATGAGAGGTATAGTTCGGGACCCTCTCCCACTTTCGATAGGCGCCAGAGCGGGGTATCAAGGTCTTCCTCAGTATCATATATCGAGACCCCAAGAGACAGTCCCGGACTGCCCCCGATTTCAGCCCTCACGTCCTCGCAGACATCTCCTCTTGAAGCACAATTCGAAAGACCATCTAAGCACTATGCACTTGCGCATTTGGACTACCGAGTTTCATCCCCTAGGTTCGGGCCAGCCTCCTCGCCCTATCACCATGCCAGCGCTCTTCCTCAGAGGCATAGCCCGTACTCTGGCAGGCCCAGTCTACCAATGGACCGTACGCCATTCTGTGCCTCTGGCGCTCATCACCAGGCATCATTAGATATGGGCATGGACTATTATGAACCAAGTAGGGGTAGCAAACGGCGCCGGGGAAACCTCCCAAAGCCCGTTACAGATTTGCTTCGCTCGTGGCTAACAGACCACCTCACTCACCCATATCCGACAGAGGAGGAGAAGCAAATGCTCATGGTCCAAACTGGGCTTAGCATCAGTCAGGTTTGTTGGGAATTTGCCAGCTCCAGCGCGGAACAGACTTTGCTAACGTGGTGCTTCAGATCAGCAACTGGTTCATTAACGCCCGAAGGCGCCGGGTCCCAGTCATCACCAAGTCAGCCCGCGCAGAATCCGAGGCCAAGTTAGCTCGTCAAGGCCTCCAGCGCGCGCAATGCTAGTAGCATCGCCATTATGCCCCGAGGAAATCTCGGCGGGCAGTTTCACGCAAAACCGGTCCCCACATTGGCCCGCTTTACATTTCATGTTGTCTTTTTCGCCACCGTCTCCGCGGTGGGTCACTAATAGGGCGGCAGTGGTGGTATAAACGCGATGGACGGACACCACTCTTGCACCGGCGTTTTACAACGGAGTCATGGATAGGCTAGCTCCTTTTGCACAGGAAAAAAAGTCTTGTATCATTGATTTTGCTGTTATTTTTGCTGAGTGCGGTTTTGTCCAGAAAGACCATGTGTGGTTTTGGTTCGAGAATTCGAACCACATGAATGGGAGGCTGGAAATCAAGGACTCAAAAGAACGACTTTCCTTTGCGCTTGGATTATTGATTATTGCTTTCCCTGCCTATATTCGCTTCCAGTCCTTCCCTACACTCGTGGCAACCACCGCGCACTCACGCACCGCACCTTGTATTTTGCTTGTTGTCGTCTGCCTTGCCTGTGTCCATGTTGGCAGTTGCCCCGCCGAAGACCGAGTCTTAATGTTGTCCTCTCCTAATTACTCTTTGACCGTGTAACATTTCTGACGCGATTGATGTCCCGTACATGCTGTTTGGATTTTTGTTTTCGCCCTCCACTCCTTCAGGAGACTCTCTCGTCGTCCTAGCCCTAGCGCACTCATCGCAAGCCCTAATGTTCTCGTCTCTTGCCTGTCATTATCTCGCGCTCATCGTCGGTCCTCTGTCTTTTCTCTATTGCACTGGAGGTTCAACTGTCGACAAATAGTCAGTGTGCTACTAAATACGCGCCTTTACAGAAGTCTTAAAAACTACTAGTTTATTTTCTACTTCTTTTTTCGGCTTCTGTAATTTCTACATGTTGTAACTAACACACACCGCGCACGAGGACTATTCTGCCTCCCGCACCCCCTCCTTCCGATTTTATTCGAAGGGATTAGTTCGAGCGGAAAAGGGGGTGCTCAATAGACCTAAAAGTTAATGTCATTCATTGTTTTGAGGTTTTTTGCTTTACTGTTTTATTTTAAGATCTGCTGGAAGATTTGTTTATTGTCGGTCACAGGCCCGAGCAATGAAGCTACGGATGGCCTTGGGAGAATGGGATGAAACCTCCCGGCGGGGACTCAACCTCAACCTCCGACCATCCCTCTTCTCTTTACCGATAGGTTCCTACCACTCTATTGCGGTCCAGACAAGTATCTACCCTACATACAGCCTGCACTATCCGGCACGACCTCCCCTTCCCCAAGCCGACCGAAAAGAAAAGAAAAAAAAAAAAAGCTAAGGTAAGGCTCGAAAGGAAAAAAGAAAAAGAAATAAAACTAAGAAAACAAAGTACATACGCCGTGCGTGGTGCATACCCGCCACCAAATCCGAAACGCAGCCAATTACCCCGTCCTTGAATTAGAAACGAAACGAGGGGGGGAAGAGGTTGGAAGGGAAGGTAGATGCGATGCGTTGGGTTAGCGATGGATGGGGATGGTAGGATATACGATGGGACAATTGGATTGCCGAGGCACGCGGCCGATTGTGGTTGAAGTATATGTACGCGACATGTCACTTACAATGTGATGGGGAACAGGATCGTCCACACGGTAACAAACCGCGGTTCTTGGTTTATTTTGAGAGTTGTACTTTTTTAAAAGAGGAGAGAGAGAGAGAGAGAGAGAGAGAGGGAGAGAGAGGGAGAGGGGGGGGGATCTAGACGTTCCTCTCTCGCACTGTACATGTATATGCAAAAAATAAAGGTGATTAGATGTAGTACGCGTACATGGTACTTACATTATACATACATTGTACATTATACTAGTACATGTACTCGTACATACCACATAAGTCTAACACGCAAGAAAAGTAACTCGCTATCGCTAGTTACAAACCAACAATGCGCTGTTTCTCTCTCTCTCTCTCTCTCTCTCTCTCTCACTCTCCCCACAAACAACAATCGACTGAGCAGAGAAGAGAGAATATCCCCACCAGTCTCAATCAAGAGAAGAAGAAGAAGAAAAAGAAGTAATCAAACCAACGCGCCCCAAATAATACTAATAATACTAATAATAATAATAATAATAAAAAACATATTCAAACTTCCTCCCCTCCTCTCACACACACACACACACACCTACCCCGCTAAATAAATAAATAAATAAATAAAACTACCCCTCTCCCCCCCACAAATCCCGACCCGGGTAAGAGAGAGAGAGAGAGAAAGTACACGGTTACCGACGCTCCCCTTTGTTGCGATATGGCTACGGCGGGCGGGTGTGTCCCCCGGCTTGAGGGGTTTTTGGGGGGGTTTTTTTTTTTTTTTTCTGTGGAGATATGGGGGGTTGTATGTGTGTTGGGGAGGAGGGGGGGGGGGTTTATGGGGATTTTGGGGATATGCGCGTTTTGTGGTTGTGGGGGATATGGGGGATATGGGGGATATGGCGTTGTGTGTGTGTGTGTGTGTGTGTGTGTGTGTGTGTATGTGTGTATTTTCTGCTTGTTTTTATTTATTTTGTTGTTATTTACTCGCTGTTTTTATCGTTTTGTTATTATTACCTTGTCTACTTACTAGTAACTTTTGCCGCTTTGGTATTTATTTTACTTATTTACTTGATCATTTATTTTGTTTACTTGTTTTATTTATTTACTTGTATACTTGGTCGTTTGTTTTATTTACTTGTTTTATTTAATTGATTTACTTATTTTATTTACTTGCTTTTTATTTAATTATTTTATTCAACTTATTTACTAATTTACCTATTTACCTACCCATTTATCTATTTTGCTTATTCATTTATTTTATTCACCTCACCCACTCAATACCACTACCATTCCCATTCCCATTCCCATTCCCATGCACCCCGGCCCAAGAAAGCCGGGTGTGTGCGCTACTGCTGCCGTTGCCGGTGCTGGTGCCGGTGCTGGTGCTGGTTCCTATATTGCAGCGTGCGGGGGAAACAGACGCGCACGCGGGCAGATAGACACGCAGACCCACACACACACACACACACACACACTCAGATAGACAGACAGATAGATAGATAGACAGACAGACAGACAGACGGACAGACTGGGCGAAAAAGAGAAAGAGAGAAAGAGGGAAAGAGAACCCTGTGCGCTGGTGCCTAACCGGGTTCCTGTTTTGGGGGGGGAGTGGGGAGATTGGGAGAGGGGAGGGGTAGATTGGGGAGCGTTGAGGAGGAGGAAGAGGGGGAGGGAAGAGGGGGCTTTTTTCTTTTTTCTTTTCTTTCTTTTCTTCTTTCTCTTTGCGGGGCGCGTAGAATAGATGAAATGAATGAATGAATGAATGAATGAATGAATGGTGGTGGTGGTGTATGGTGTATGGTGTGTGCGCGTAGGTAGATGTCTTATTTTCTTGTTATTTTTGCTTTTTTTATGTTTAAATTTTTTAAATGTCGTATACTACATACATACATACATATATACATACATACATGACCTTTCTTTTCTTTGTCTGTTCCTCTCTTTTATGTTCTTTTTGTTTTGCATGTGGGAGAGTGCGTTGTTGTGTGGGAAGGTAGCCATCTAGCTAGCTAGCTAGCTAGATTAATCTAATGTTTTAGGAGGTCTTGGAAGGGATTGGGCCTGTCGGAAGGCGCTGAGGCATCTTGTGGATTGGCTGTTGCTCGGTGGTTGCTGATATACCGCGGTATCAGATTCGTCACATGGATGACTGATCTATTAGAAGGGAGTGGTAGTCCAGATGGCACCTCTGTTGTTGGTGACCCCTGGCCTGGCCTACCATTCCTTCGTCGGCATGGCCAGCATGGATATTTCCCTCGAACCGTGGCTGGCTGCCTGTCTGTGCAATCTAGACGGACGACGATTAGCACATGGATATGCACGACGCGGTCGGGTTGCGTGTCAGAAAAGGACGATCGATGCCCTTCTGGCGGGGTATCATTCGTGACGTGGGGGGGGGGGGGGGGGGGGAGAGAGAAAGGGGACGAGAGAAAAGCAAAAATATAGTATGGAGAGCAATGCAAAGAGAGAACGACCGAGGCCCACCAGCCATCTGTCTGCTGACTAGTGAGTCTTGGTGTTGGGTGATGAGGCAGGATCAAGCGAAGTCGTTCTGCTACATCGCAGGATAGCAGGCAAAAAAGCTAGACAAGATGGAACCAGTCCGGACAGGCGGAGGGAAAAACCCTTCGGAATAACCACTGTTCTCAATTGTTGTCCTCGGCGGCGTTTCGTCTCAATTCACGCCCGCTTGCCAACTCGTGCTGTTTTGTCTCGGCCGGGACATCTGGGACCAGTCTTCCGTTGCGCGCTACTGCAAGGTACTTGCCAATGCGATAATAGTGATATGTTAAGACAGCTTGGCCCCCCCCCCCCCCAATGCCGTCTCTGATCGTCCAGTTTGCAACTCGCTTTCCCCTCTGGTTTCAGCAGAGAGCAGCCACAGCGGTAATGACGCGCGGATACGAGGTCGACCGCGCCCATGGTGCTTATGGAGCGCAGGCTAGGCTCCTTGCCGCTGAGCACGCAACCCTGGAGGGGGGGAGTGGGAGGGGGAGGGGGACGCGCCCTACATGTTTCAAGGGCCAAAGGTGACATTCCACTTCCTTCCTTTTTCCTCGAGTTTTGTGGGAGGAGGAGCATCTGCTATACGACATGCTACATCGTAGAGCATCTGCTTGCTTTTGTAAGTTGATACGTCATATCCTGCCCTCGGCGCCGGGAGGGAACGGGTAGATCGAAGCATCCTCGGATTGCTCGGATGCTTCCGTCCAGAAGCCACGATGCGCTGCCTGAGTACCGCTACCTTGGATGGATGGCCCTGCCTGTCTTGTTGCTGTTCTTGTTGTCATCGGCGACCTCATGGCGGTCGGTGCAGCTGTCCGGGCGTATCCACCCCTATCTGCCCCCTCCCTGCGCGCCACTGGTGGCCCACCAAAGCAGGGGCTGGGCCGATTGCTGCCTCCAGATGGCACCCTCTCATCTCGCTCTCTCTCTCCACAGCCAAGTGATCGGCGTTGCCCCCCAGTCGGGCTGGGGTTGGTGGGCGAGCCCGGATCGCATCCACGTTGACGCCAGGGTGTTTGTTGATTGAGGGTGGAAGCACGACGTCCCAAAGATAATAATCATAGAGAGCGGGAAGGAAAACGTAACGCAGAAAACGCCGCCCGCACGTGCCTGATGGCGAGCTGTGGGGCGACTGTCAGCGGAAGCAGCAGCAGCAGCAGCATCATCATTATCATCGTCGTCAGCGCTGGCTGCCTGGACCGCCCGCCGTACCATGGTCCAGCACACGCACCATAGCATCGTTGTCCTGAGCTCTGCGCAATGCGAGCGTGTCGGCCGACGTGTCTGTAGGAATGTATGGAGTACACACACACACGCACACACGCACATACATACATACCTATGGAGCACGCACGCACGTATATTAGACGTAGCCACCGCATGCTGGGCACGTCCAGACTCGCAGTGCGCGCCACCAGCAGCAGCAGCAGCAGCAGCATCATGCGGTTGATGAACCCCCGTCGCACTGCTATCGGGTCTGCTCGGATAATACCTTCTCCGTGCCAAAAATACCGGCCGGCAAGAGCGTGCTCCAGAGATGCGGAGACGCTCCCTTCGCCCATGTCTATAGCACTCTGCCCATGCCGATAGGACCGAGGTTTGTCTGTGCGGTGTTGCGCTGATACGCGCTGCTGTACTGTGTACGTCCCTGCCTGGTGGACATGTACAAAAGCACCGAGTACAGAGTACGGGGTATACTTTGCACAGCAACATCCACGCCAGGCCAACCCACGCCCACCCACGCCCATCCACGCTGCTCGAGTGTGCAGAATGCAGAGCGCAGAGTGCAGAGCGCAGAGTGCGTGCAGAGCGCAGGCCTGGCTGGCTGGGTGGAGACCATCCCTGTGTCGATCACCACCCCGCCCACCCCAGGGCGCCAGTAAAATAAAAATAAGCATCAAATTAATAAATACATGTACACAATACACAACACACAGTCCATCTGCGGTGCGTGTTCCATGTACAGGTACCTGGGACATTGCTGTAGATGTATCCGTCTGTGTATGTGTGTGTTTTGCGAGTCTATGCACCCACACACCCACACAGCGCAACAAACGCTAAAACGTGAACACGGGTCGCCTTCTGGGGAAATGGGTGCATCTTGTATTTTGGATTTGTACTTTTGTCCTCTCTGTCTATGCACCCTTCTCCACTCTACATCATCCATCCCTACATCCATCCCTACCTCCATCCCCGGCCTGCTGCCACGACCCAGGCTGGCACGAGCCAACCGGTGGGCCTCCTGCGCATGAAAATTCTGACATGAAACGGACCCTTGGGGGTTGAACGTGGCTTTCCACGGATGCCTGAATCTTTGACACTTGACGACTTGTCACCTTGCTGCTGGGCTCCAACCCTCGTCGCGCATCACGATCCGCTCCCTCTCCACATTCCCTCGGCAAAGGTGGCCGTCTCAAAAAAAACTTGGAGAATCTAATTTTACAGGCTGCAGTCATGTCTCGTGAAAAATAACTGGAAAGGATGAACACGAAAAGGCAAGAGATATGCAAAAGTCGCTCTGGGGCTGACTGCGCTGCGACGGCGACATGCCGAGGCTGGCCCGGTCCGAGCACATATTGACACACGTTGGATGCGGGGTGAACGCCCGCCGAAACAAGAGAGACGCATTAAAATGGGCAATTTATGAAGATGTTGGATGCTGATTCAAGGGTGTTTCCTCAGCTCCTCCAAGCAAATCGTCTGAGCGAACAAACCTGGGAATTGTGACGGCTACGGTCAAACGGCCTGTCGTGCAGCCGAGCGAAACAATGACGAAGCGCTGGGTGGCAAGCTTCCCCCTAATCTATACCCCGTCCCAACACATGTTCCGAATCAACGTCGTGCCGGAGAAGACACGCTGAGTCTCTCAAGGCGTTCCTTGACAGCATTGACAAGTGCACATCTGCGTGGGAGGGGAATCGTCAACAGGCCTTCTAACCAGAGTGGAGTATCGAGAGCACTCAAGGAGGTAACAAGGGATTACGCACTCTCTTTCTAGCAAGTCATTCACTTCCGCAATTTTAGCCTTTCTGATCTCCGAGGGTACCTTGATTCCTGTGTCTCCAGCGGGATTGATGTTATCGCTGGTAGCCTCACGAGCTTGGGTAAGAAGGTCTGCCGCCAAGCGTTTTGCCTGAAGAACGGTGTGTCAGAGCCACCTCCTTATGGGATTGGGGATGTGAAAACAATGGACGAGGACAAAGACTCTATAGCTATACGTACTTCTGTATATCTCCGTCGTAACTGGGCCCTCTGGGGAGTGTCGTGCTCTCCAGATGCTCCTTCTTCGAGAAGAGAAGACTGTAAATGCCGAATCTCGGAGATCCAAGCCCTCTCCTTATCACTCAATTTCCGTCCACACGCGCTAGTGACTTTCCTAAGTATTGCATCGTAACGCTGTCTCAAGCTCTCCTGTCTACCACCAGCAGCCTCGACTCTCTGCCAAACTCTGGCATCTTGATCAGCTGAATGTGTCTCCTGGGACCCATCGTCTTCGCCAGTCACAGCGTCGATTCTCTCTGCTACTTCCCGGACGCGATTAATCTGCTCCCTAAATTCGGATTGAAGTATCTCACACCGCCGGAAGAGCTCTGCTGCTGCGATACCCAATTGCTGTGTTTCGTGGCTCAGTATTTGGTGCGCCTTAACCATCACGCCGAGGGTCACTGATGATAGCCTGATTTCGCCGTCGAGGATGTGTTTATGTCGACTTGACGCCAGCGCCTTCTGGAAAGATTCCACATCAGACTTGGCAAAGAATGCTGACACGGGCTGATAGGGTTCCCTTGGTTTGATAATGTCTGTATGTTTGAGGTCCACTTCGTGATGATCCGGCGAGGCCTGTTCTGTGTTGAGACGTGGTAGGTCGAGACTTGCTCCGAATGGCCGATCAGGAGCCGCCGCTAGAAGGAAATATCCAAGGCCCTGATCTTCAAATGCGATGTTTCCGGTCAAGCAATCTATTTTCGAGCGTTTGCTACCTACAGCATCGATGATCTTCTCTCTCAACGTACCAGCACTTTCCATGAGCAGCTTTATTCGAAATTCAGAGCCCGCTTCGCCGGAGTTTTGTAGTTCAGTCTCGAGCCTTTGTGACCATGGGCGAAGAGACATGAACGTAATGCCAGTACCATGATTCACGAAGAACGAGTAGCGCGAAAACGGGTCTTTGCAAAATACCGGCCAAATAGGACCGTAGATGCGCAGTTCCTCGGGACTTAGCGTATCGAGTGATTCAAGCCTTAGGAGAAGAGGTAGAGGGGGGCGACTTGGCCGCGGCTCAGTCTTAGTAAAGAGGGCATTAGCCTCTTGGGATCGACGTTTTATATGAGATCTGTTGGTAAAAAGACGATCTTACCGATTTGCTTGCCCATTTCCCTTCCACGCCCTGTGGGTCTAAACACACATGAACCCTTCCATCGCTCGTTGACAAGCAAATAATCCCCATAGAGAGGCCATCTTTCCCAATACCACCAAATATAGATTCGTCCTCTCCAAAGCATAATTCATCATCGATACGCCTAGCGGCTGTATATATGTCAGTGAGCTGCCCGCCGTGGTTGTTGTCTGCCTCATATGGGCTTGGATCTAGGTCGAAAGGCCCCTGGAGTTCAGGTACAGATCTCACAACAGTTGGTCGACCGTAGACTTCAACGTCGGGGATTAGATCGGACCCCGACGACAGATATGCTGGTTCCTGGCTGTCAATGGCTGATATCCAATTGAACTGGCGCATGTAGTTCTGTTTATCTTCTTCTGATGTGTCCTTATCATCTTGCACTGCTGCAACTTTTGCTACAATCGAAACGGAAAGGGATGGAATAAGTGTTGATGGAGCTTGCCACCGATTTGGCAGGACAGGGCAGAGGGCATACACATCCCCCTCTTTCATTGCAACCCATAGCGTCATAGATGCCCAGCCATCCTCTTCCTCTGCGGCCGTGCCGCCGAAGCACGCAGAGGCCACTTCCATTTCGACCATGTCTATTGAGAAACCCCTGTTCTTGCAAGCTATCGGTGCGCCTAGCTCTTCTTCAGAAAATGTGCCGTTCGCAAGATTGATCAGGTCAATTGTTAGAGTGGGACTATCAAAAGACCATCTGTTATCCACGTTGAGCTCCCAGATACGAACAACGGAGTCAGCAGTGACTGTGACAAGGCACATTCCTGCAACGCCGAGAGGGTGCCATAAAGCGGAAGCTACTGGAGATTGTGAGAGAATATGGATAGTTGGACCAAGAGTGTATGTTTTGATACGCATTGGACCAGTATCCGGTTCTGACAATCGAGAGGAGTCGGGAAGAACGGCAAGGTGAACCGTGTGGGATGTGAGAATAGCCAGAAATACACCGTTGGGAGATATGACAAGTTGCTGGATTTCCCCAGCCCCAGGGGTTTTCAACACCTAAGGGTAGATCAGAAGCCGGTCGACAGGCGGGCATTAGGCAGAATAACATACCCGATAGCATTTCATATCCTCTGATTTAGCGCCGCCTCCTCCAGTGCCTCTATCTGAGCCCTCACTTCCTTTCCGATCCTGTCTAGCCTCTGGGTTTTCTGTCTCCGCCCAATCAATCTTTAAGCGTTGTATATCCGCCCAACGAAGCTGGTTTCCGACAGCCACGAATACTTCCGCTCCCCGCCGAGCAAGCTTCCGTCGCGGGTACTGCTGGCACAGAGTGTGAGAAGATCCATTCCTACCTTCACGGGAAGGGTGGACGACTGTACTCGTCTCATCTGGTGTGAAAAGATCGAAGCCAGGAGCGGGTCTGTAGAGCCAACTTGGCGTATAGCTCAATATTTTTGGCATTCTTGTGTCTTCCAGAGTTAGTCTGCAGGCACTAGTAGCTAGAAACGCTTGAAAGTCAGCCCACGATAAGAGCAGCGCCAGGGTACGTTGGGTTATCACACCCTCAATTGTTTGGTTGTAAGAAAGCGCGATGTTCTGCTTACCTAATACCTCAAAAACACCCTTGGCATATTTAAGCTCCCTTCCGCTTGAGCCGCATCGCAGGCTAGCCGGAAGGTTACGTTTTAAGTCGTTCAACATTCTACAATGCCGCTAGCTACACGCAGTACGGTTGATCGTCTTGACCAGCCCAGCGCCTACTTTCTTGGGCGGGTATGTACGGATTAGGCGTTCCTTTCGAGCGTCATGTGCTGACATAGGTCTATTTTGGGCAGTCTAGAAAGCGCAAACTCGATCGAGATCGCGACGACCGCGATGACAGAGAAGGTTCGCTGGAGGCTGCCCCCGAGGATCCTTTGAAAGATGCAACTACTCTCTATGTTGGTAATCTGTATGTTAATTGCGGTTGTCAGTAACCTGATCTCGAACTGAAATGTTTCTGCATCATGATAGGTCCTTTTACACAACTGAGGAGCAAATACATGAGCTCTTTGCCAAGTACGTCACCCGCCATCATCCAGCCAACCAATAAGCAAGTCTGATAATGGCAGATGCGGCGAAATCAAGCGTTTGGTGATGGGACTTGACCGATACAACAAGACTCCCTGCGGATTCTGCTTTGTGGAGTATTACACCCATCAAGACGCGCTAGATTGTATGAAATACATAGGGGGCACCAAGTTGGATGAGCGTATTATCCGAACTGACCTGGATCCTGGATTCCAGGAAGGCCGACAATATGGGTATGCTTATACATTCATACATACTCGGGTTTGGACGTCCCTGCTGACCTGGCTGGTGACAGGCGTGGAAAATCTGGGGGCCAAGTTCGTGATGAATACAGGGACGAATATGATCCTGGGCGCGGGGGTTATGGCCGTGCCATCGCTGAGGAACGAGCTAAGGAGGAGCGGGAGTATGGTTCGGGTAAGTAGAATGGCTGAAGTAGAACTATCAATGTATGTACTGTACACTAACAGCGGGCGTCGTTGGGAGGGCGGTAAACCCATCCTAAATATAACGTTTCTATAGTTCTACCTATGCATGTACCTATCAAAGATTTATCTATGGTTTGCCCAGGGCCTCTAATCTACCGCTCCCCCGAACCAGTCTCCAGAAGCCAAGCCCACCCCACCCAATTTCCGGTATAAATTTGCCTTGTTCCATCGTGTGGCTTAACCGTTTGGCTCAAGATACTACCATCATTGTTGCCCCTTGTCAGCATGGCTACAGCCCAGTCGTCGCCTATCTGCTACAGTCTTCCTTACTTCTCCCAGCCACCAAACATGGATTCTAGAATCACCTGTCAGTTCAGGATGAAAGCTTGTCCCGAACACATTGCCCTGTCTCACGGCTATTATATCACCAAAATCACACCCCGGACGAGCTGTAACATCCTTAGTCTTCGATACGGCAGCTCGATCTGGTAATATGGCCATGACCTCGACGGGTCTCCCAATCGCCTCTCTTGCAATAGTTCCCTTCGGTATCCGCGAAGGAGCGATGACTGTTTCACCCAGGGATTCTTCTTCCACCTGGGGCCCCTCTCGTACGGGCAAGATTTTCTCGACCACTGGCGCGCGAATAAAAACCGCTTTGAAAGGGCAAGGGGCTCCACCAGTGATTTCCCCTTGCGAGGGCGGGAGAAAAGGCAAATCAAGATCCGTTACGAAACTTTCGACCTGCCGGCCAAAGTGGTTCCTGTTCACTCGAACATCAAGACCCCCAATGAGTTCTTGCCCACCTCGTTTAGTCCGGTTAGCGGCCTCCGCAAGTAGGATAAGGCCGGCACATGTGCCCCAAGTTGGATTCCTTTGTACTCTGTCACGCATAGTTAGCGATCCGCACCACGATGAGATATCAGGGAATGCCTTTTGCCACCGCTGGCTATGATCATACTTGACAAATTCCCTTAGAGGCTCCAGTAGATTTGACGACGCCGCGACTAACGATATTGTTGTGCTCTCGCCTCCGGGTATGATCAAGGCATCGCATTGTGAGAGCTGAAGAGGTGTCCGCACCTCCGAAAATTTCCATTCCGTACCAAACGGCTCCGATGCTGAGAGCGACCCCGCTGCTTGGCGTAGAAGTTGGATATGCTCGCTGAAAGCGCCTTGGAGGGCAAGCACACCCACAACGATAGGTTGTGTGTCTTTGCTCATTGCATTTTCTCTTACGAGCTTGAGGGTGATTACCAGAGCTATAGCCGCACAAATGTCACTCTGTCAAGCGAAACCCCACCAAGGTTATAAAAATGCCCCGTGATCTCACCCTAGAAGGTTTCCCAGTATGCACGCGTCCGCGTACGAATTAATCTCAACACCAGAACGCGATATCTCCATAACCATGACTCCTATTTGGTTGGAAATTGTTGCTTCAGAATCCGAGATGCTTCCTCTTTCAGATCCTAATGAATCTACAAATCAATTGTATCGAATAACCCTTTTGCGATGCATTAAAGGCAAAATCTAGTCATAAAATGACTATTACAAACATTGCAGTCTCCTTTTACTAGCACAAAAGAAATGACTGCTGGAATATATCAATGAGCTTACCTGCCATAATTTACCTCCAAATAGTGAGAATATTCACATATTTGCCTACAATATCTATGATAAATAGCCTGGCAAAAACTGGGCTTCTAGATTTATTTGTGACAACCAGAATTTAATTACCTCTCAGTACCTTATTGACTTTGATATTGCTTGTAAAAAGACAGATAACTGATGGTTGATTGATTAATTCTACAAAAGAAGTAGAAGAAATATGATTATGTATCTCATAATATATATAATATTTATAAGAAGGGGTTCTTAATAGACATATTTAAAAAGATATGGAGAATCTTTACAAAGGATTAATATAAGTAAGAAAAGCTTCAAAGTACTATATAGAATGGCAATTGAACCTGAATTACCCTTATTGCTTATATATATATTAATGAAACTTTACTACTATTAACTCTAATCTATTTAACTACCTCAAGAGACATCTAGGATACTGTAAGACCGTAGCGCGGGTCTTTAGGAATATATAGTAATGTGATGACTTATAGTAACAATGGAGTAGCTCCGGTATAGCGTAATTGTAATGCGTTCATAGAGGCAATGTAATTATCATAGTGATAAAGAAGTAATTAGCAGAAGTGCTCTCAGTATTATAGCTTAAAAGAAGAACTAATTACTGCCCATTCTACTATGGGCAGCGGGCTGCTTAAATACATAGTTTTGTTAGCTCCATACCGGCTGCCTTGCCTTGTAGCTATATACCCATTATTCTAACTTCTGCTGACAATGATGATATTATCAATAGAGTGTCTCTGCTATTTTCATAGCATTGTCCCTATGGCATACTACTTTTGTAGCAACATCTTTGTCTGATAGGGACTGTTTTCATTATCTGTCTGAACGAGCTGAATATTATATGCTTGCAGAGGATGCTTGCGGCTACTTGCTTGCAGTCTCGTCATCATTATGGAGGACTGACATTGTTGAGTCTTCTGGAAGCCGGAAGCGACTTGGGCAGTCTGACATAGCTGAGAGCCTCATTGTCAGCACCTTACATCCAGTCTGCCTCTAAACTAAAAGAATATTCTTCTCTAAAAAAGACTTTTTAAAAGCTGTTTTAAAAAGCTTATAAAACTATGCTTTATTCATTTTATAGAGCTCTTAAGTTGCTTGTATATAATTATTTAGTTTTTGGAAATAGCATATTATAAGTGAAGCAAACATATTTATATCAGCAGGTTGTAGACAATGTGTTATATAAGGAGAATACATATATATATAGATATTGTATTTATAGTAGTACTCAAAGAAATCTATATTTATATATGACTCATGGCCATTAAAAAGAAGGAAGCATAGTTCATAGTTATTACTCCCTTTACGCTTTATTATATGATTGAATACTCTTATTAATCAGTCTAGAATAAGTTCATTATTAGTTTATCTAATTAAGGAACTTATAAATTAGTATTTATTATTAGGTTAATAGTTGTCTAGCTAAGTATCTATAAGGCACTAATAATGAAGCTCTCAAAAGGAAGCTCTCAGCTGTGTCAGACTGCCCAAGCCACTTTTAGCTTCCAGAAGACTTGATGACATTAGTTCTCTGCAACAATGACAAGACCGCAAACAAGTGGCCGCAAGCATTCCCCGTAAGTATATAACATTCAGCTCATCCAGACGGATGACAGAAACAGTCCCTATCGGACAAAGATATTGCTACAAAAGTAGTATGCCACAGAGATGATACTAGGAAAACAGCAGAGACACCATATTGATGACATCATTGTTACCAGCAGAAGTTAGAACAATGGATGTATAGCTACAAGGCAAGGTAACTGGCGTAGAGCTAGCAAAACCATGTATTTAAGCAGCTCGCTGCCCATAGTAGAATGGGCAGCAATTAGTTCTTCTTCTAAATTACAATACTGAGAGCACTTCTGCTAATTGCTTTTTTACCACCATGATAATCACATTGCCTCTACGAATGTATTACAATTGCGCTATACCGGAACTACTCTATTATTATTATAAGTTATCACATTACTATATATCCCTAAGACTTGTACCACAGTCTTATATATAGATTCTAAGGCTTGAAAAGTAAGATAAGACTACTTCTTTTTAACAATTCAAGGTTGGGGAAAGGAAGAGGTCTAGAAGGAAATCTTGTATTTATATATATAAGAAAAAAAAGTTTTCAAACATCTAGTTTAGTCATCTTAAGGCATTTGAGTAATACTAAATGCAATTAGGTTTGTTAGTTTTGGTAACAACTCATAGTGAGGTTTGTATATATGTTAGAGTCTAGATAGGTAGCCGCAAATGCTCAGGCTTAGTATCATTTAGACAAGTATTTCGAACATACTACAAATTAGTGGTTTATATTGGTATGGAGTTTGTGGTTATATATGGTCAGGTTATTTTAATAGTAAACTATGTACAATAGGTTTGTTGATTGATGAGGTTGCAAGAAGCATCCTTATTGGTCTTGCTAAGGAGTTTATAAGCCATGAACCTTGACAGAGTGAACAAGGCTCGTTCTGTAATCTAAGCTCTTATGGGCCCATTACAATATAGATCTGTTGAGCAGTTAGTATAGTTGAGATTCATATTGAAGTTTGCAAGCTCAAGCACAGTTTGTAAGAGGTGTAAGGTGCTGACAATGAAGCTATCAAAAGGAGGCTCTCAGCCGCGTCGAACTGCCCAAACCGCTTATGGCTTCCAGAAGACTCTATGACATCAGTCCTCCATGTCAACGATAAGACCGCAAGCAAGCAACCGCAAGCATCCTCTGCAAGCATATAACGTCAAGCGCATCTAGACACATGACGGAAACAGTTTCTATCGGACAAAGACATCGCTACAAAAGCAGCATGCCTACAGAAGTAGCATGAACACCCCATTGATAACATCTCCGTTACCAGTAGAAGTCAGGACAATGGGTATATAGCTATGAGGCAAGGTAGCCAGCGTAACCATGTATTTAAGTAGCTCGCTGCTCATAGTAGAATGGGCAGCAATTAATTCTTCTAAGTCACAATACTAAGAGCACTCCTGCTAATTGCTTCTTTACTACTGTGATAACACATTGCCTCTACGAATGCATTACTACTGCGCTATGCCGAAGCTACTCCATCATTACTATAAGCCATCACACTACTATATCTCCCTAAGACCCGCACTACAGTTCTTACAAGAGGTCTATAAACTTGGGCACAGTTTGTAAACTATATGATAAGCTTATGAGGCTCATAATTGCAGCTCAGGTCAAGACTTGAATGCTATCCGTAATAACCTATGTCACTAACTTTATAAAGAGAATACGTTGATTAGAGTAGAAACCAAGGGCTTAAATAAAGCAGTATGTATTGAGAAGAAGTTAAAGAAGTTAAAAAAAGCTTTATTTATAAAGTTTTAAAAAGAAGGGGGTAATACTACTATCTTTTTTTCAACAGCAAAGATTTCAGCTGTATATGAGCTTCAAGCATAAAAGGCAATGGAAGAAAAAAAAGTACTAACTAGAAAGGAATAAGATAAGCTTAAGAGACAACAATATAAGAAAAAAAAATCAGAATTGAAGAGAACTACTATTATAGCATGACAGAAAAAGCATGAGTAGTTAGCTGCTGAAAAGGCTCAAAAGAAGATATAAAAAGAAGAAGTTTGGCAGTAACACTTAATTGACTTATAGCTATCAAATGAGCAAACAGTTATAGCTAAGAACTAATGAAAAAAGCTCAGAAATCCTCAACACCAATCCTCTTCTGATATTAGTGATCTTGAAGTTATTGAGGTGCAGGTAATTGTAGCAGAATAGATACTTATTTCAAAAAGTAGAAAATAATTATATTAGTCATAGCATATATCTAATTATCAACTATAGTTAGAAACATTATATAGATCTTACCTTTTTAGAACACCAATTATAAATAACTTTAATATGCAATTAGTTGAGATATTAATTAATAAAGTTGGTTAATCATATTAGGTTTTAATGAGATGAGGATATATATACTACTGGGATATGCATACTAAGGGAAAACCTTATAATTTAACAGATAAGCCAACTTAAGGCAGATGTGAAACTAGTACATAATAAAATTTATTCTCCATTAACAAATACTTACCATCCACTACTTACCACCTGCCACATTATGGAGGATCTATAACTTCCATAACCTGACTTTGCCATCATCTCACAATCACTTCACCAACTTAATAAACAAGTAATTTATATCAAGAATATCCCAATATTTGGTAATATAGCAACAATTCTTCAAGACCTTCAAGTTAGTTTTAATGATATCAACTGGTAGATTGATCTTATATATAACTATTAAAAAGTTAAATATATTCTATGTATTAATATGAAAACTTATATTTACTAATTTGTTAGTTACAGAGTAATAAATATTATTGCAAGGTTTCAAAATAGTTATATTAATAATTTAAATGAGTTTTTAACTATTCTACATTCATATTTTTCTAATACATTGATTCTTAAATTTCCTAAAACTCTAGTAGCTATCAATGAATTTTTTAGAGATTTGGACATCAAATTGATCCTATAAAGTTTGAAACTAAATATGGCTGGAGATTTCAATAAGCAGAAATAAAGATTATATCTAACTATTAAGTTATACAAGTAGATAGTTTAGGCATTATCATTAGGAGGGCTGAGAATTACTGCTCACTAAACTTTATGTAATAAATTATTGGTTAATGAGAGTAGTTTCTACTGAAACTAAGATATTAATACCTCTTATTATTATCTTGTATCATCTACTACTTCACTTATATAGCTAAAATAGCATTAATTGCAAAATGTATCTTTGTTATGTTACAAAGATTTTTGCTTTAACTTAGTATCTCATATTTGTAGCTACTGTGGAGAGTATTAGAGCTGGTAGGTAGAGTATTCAATACTTTACTTTATATGCTTCTATGCTACGAGAAAATGATTGGTAGCAAGGTAGATAAGCTATCTATGCTAAAAATTTTAGCTAGTCACCTAGACTCAGATTCTACCTTTACAATTACCTTCCTTTTAACCTAAGGACTTTATAGGCTCTCTTCCTTTATATAAAGGTAAATGTAAATAAGAGTAATGAATGCATATTAAAAAAAAGAAATAAGTTATAGATTTAATTCTTCTTCCCTCTTTCTTCTGTATTTACTCCTCATCTCCTAACTTCAGTTTATATAGTACTTCTAGTTTATCCTCCATCTCCCTATCCATCATGTTTTCAGCAATCTCAGCATCGTTTGTATTACTTTATTTCTTCTCACTTTTTTACTTAGGTTTATTTTGCTACCTACCTTAGGAAGGTTTTGCCTGATCAAGAGATCTTGCCTTAATGCATGGTACTGTCTCGGCATGCTTGGCATCGCCATTATTGTCACTATCACTATCTCTATCACCATTGCTATCGTTATCTCTATTGCCATCATCCTCTGTCTCGATATACAATATTGTCTTAATGCATAATATTGTTTTAACACATTCAGCATTATTCCATACTGTTTCTTACTACTAGATATACTGAATAATATTGTGTTTTTATTGTTACTATTACTTTTTGTGATCCAATTCAGTATGGTGTTTTCTCTTCTTACTATATATAGCTTAATCAAATCCAGTCAATTCTATATGTTTTTAGTCTTTCTAACTCAGTAATGCTTAGTACTATAGAATGTATCAGGGACAGTAGGTAGGGTGCTCAATGTTCTTATTTATATGGCTCTATACTATAGAAAAATAAGCGGCAGCAAGGTAGGTAAGCTACTTATACTAAGAATTCTAGCTAGTTCTCCAGGCTCAGAATCTGCCTCTATAGCCATCTTCCTTCCAACACAAATACCTCTCGGGCTCTCTCATTGAGGTAAGTACATATAGAAAGTAAGGAATGTATATTAACAAAAGAAATATGCTTTATATTTAGTTTTTTTTCTTTTTGTTCTTATACTTGTTCCTTAGCCTCAACTCATATATTGCCTCCAACTCATCCTTTATATCTAGGTTGGCTCTGTCCATCGCACTTTCGGTACTTTCAGTATCGCTATTGTCCTGCTGCCTCTCTTTATCCTTATTCTGTTGCTTGCCCTCATAGAGAGATTTTGCCTGATTTGGCGACCTAATTTTTGCATGTGGCACTGTCTTAGTGTACTCAACATCGCCATTGTTGCCGCTATTGCTATTACTATTGCCATTGTCATTGCCATCTACTTTATCGCATGATATTGTTTCAGCATGCAACATCATTTTGATATGCTCTATATTACTTTATATTATTCCTTACTGCTGGGTATACTAGATAGTACTATGTTGTCACTGTCGCTTTTGCTATTGCTTTTGTTATTCTATTTTGATATAGTGTTTTTTATTTTTACTATATATAAGTTGATCAAATCTAGTTAACTCTTTGTGTTTCTGGTCTTTTTAGCTCAGTGATGCTTAATATACAAAACAGTTCATAAAGTTCCTAACTCTATCTTGGATATCTATAGTATTGTATATAATCAATCTGCTTATGAAAAAGACTATGTCATTAGATAAAATCTTCAATACAACCTTCAACTACTATAATACTTTTGAACCTACCCTAGCCCACTGTTACATTCAGTCTACAGTAATAGTTGCTTCTGTTTTGATATTGTGTCCTATTTGCAGTTATATTTAAGTAAAGTGCATAAACATACTATGCCTTACATGCAGACACTACCTTCTCTGATAAAAATTTCTTAATGCTGCTAAACCTGATATATCTCTTAGGGTCTAATAAATGCAGGATATTGTTGAGATGCTGAAATAAATCCTGGTTCTCCTCTAGCCATTGTTGTGAATAAAGTAAATCTTTAAGGTAATCTGTAGTCATTCAAGGCTCTACCATATATTTTTTCTAGAGGCCCCAATGCTTATTACTAGTGATACTCTGGCTATATTGCATAACTGTTCTAGAGGGTATAAGGTGCTCTATATTAACTAACTGCTGCAGATGTTTCTCAGGTAGAGGAATTTTATATGCAAATATATGCCCTTTTTTGTCAACAATCTGTAGATACTTGTCACTGGTGAGATATAGCTGAAGTTGATGCTAATCCCAATCTAGAAAATCCTGCTTTTTTCTTATGCATGCTTCTTTTCAGAGATCCTTCTGCAATACTGGAATCTGAATAGTCTGCATATCTTCTCTGAATTTGGTCCATCTTAGGATTTAAGACTTAATTGTACTATATAAGCTTTTGTTGGAATGAAAAAAATTATTATAAGCCTTAAGGTTATTAATGAGGTAATTAAGCTGCTTCTGCAAGAGGTCTGTCATACTGAATTGGCTTGGTGTTGTTTTCTAGAGTCTGAAAATTATAGCTGGCTAGGAGAATTTTGAGTATATGCTGAAAAATCACATGATGCTGAGTCACTCACCTATTTTTACCATATAGAGACTTTCTCTTCTCTTTTTTTTCTTTATAAGATGCTGACAATGAGGCTCTCAAAAGGAGACTCTTAGCTACATTAGACTACCCAAGCTGCTTCTGAATGTCAGAAGACTCAACGATGTTAGTCCTCCGCAATGACAACAAAACTGTAAGCATCTCCTGCAAATATATAACATCCAGCTCGTCCAGATAGACGACGGAAACAGTTTCTATTGGACAAAGATATTGCTATAAAAGTAGCATGCTATAAGAATAATACTATGAAAACAGCAGAGACACACTATTGACGATGCCACTATTACTAGCAGAGGTCAGAACAATGGATGTAGAACTATAAGGTAAGATAACTGGCGTGGAGTCATTAAAATCATGTATTTAAGCAATCTACTACTCATTGTAGAATGGGCAGTAATTAGTTCTTTTTCGAAAACTATAATATTGAGAGCACTTCTACTAATTAATATTGCTTCATTACCATCATGACACTACATTGTCTCTACTCCATTATTACTATAAGTTGTTATATTACTATATATTTCCAAGACCTATGCTTTGGTCTTACATTCTTCAAGTGCCCAACTAGCTTTCCTCTTACAAAAGTAAGGTAGATCTGTAAGTAGTAACCTACCTAGATCCTTTATCTATGCTGTCTCCTAGGGATAAAATATATATATCATATGTTAACATATAAAAAGCAAATAGTTGTGAGGAACTTCAAACCTCCTTCTTGCCAAAAGTAAAATAGGCGATTCAACTTCTCAATAGGAACCTATATCAAATTTTTGCCAGAATATCGGTCTGTTGTATATATTATCATGCAGATTATTATCTATAGATAAAATTTACAGCTTTTTGTTTAGAAAACCCAGTATACTTTATTACTTTTTATATATGTATTGTTACAAGTCTCTGATCTAGCTTCTACGAGTCTTATCAAGCCGCATGAACTTATCGCCAGATGTACAAACCTTGCGCAAAACTCTCGAACCCCCATATGGGTCTTAACTATAATGCAAAACTCTATGTGAACCTCAATCGGACTTATTGCCCAATGTACTTACGAATGGGCCACACTGCAAACTACTACCATTTTGTAAGGAGCGGTCTCCTGGGGACTTCGTGGCAGTGTGACGCTTGCCGGTCGCCGGGTGCGCGTCCTGGCGATTAGGGGCTACAATCGGGCCTACGCTTGGAGTTGGCTGGTTAGGGGGTTCGGGTACATGTCGGGTCG